>JASVER010000086.1:3421692-3571801 GCA_030449065.1 Oceanodroma leucorhoa
CGGCGGGGCCCCGGGGCCGCTCGGGGGCCGCCCCCGCCGGGCTCATCCCGCCGCATCTGGAAGCGGCTCCCGGAGCGCGTCGGCAGCCGCGGTCCCGTTCCTCCCCCCCCGCCGCCGCCGGTGTGCGCGGTGCTGCGGCGGGGTGGGGGGGGGGGCAGCGGGCCGTTCCCGGGAGCGGAGCGCGGCCCGGCGGCGGGGCTGGCGCGGCGGGGACTGATCGCGGCCCGACGGGCCGGGCCGGGCCGGGGCGGGCGGCGGCCGGGGGCGGTCGCAGGTTGCACAACCCGCCCGGCGCGGCCAGGAGATTCCTGAGCGGCGAAGTCAGAGCGGCCCGGCCTGCCCCGACACCGGGCACCGGGCCCTCGGCAGCCGGCAGCGACCGGTGCCGGCCGGGCAGGGCCTCTCGCAAGGGGCACCGGGACCCAAAGCCCCGGAAACTGGGGAGGCGGATGGAAGGGGCGCGGTAACTGCGGAGAGCCCGGAGGGGTGGGGGGGTGCCTAATCCCATGGAGGTGGGTGCAGGGGACACTGGGGATGGGGGGAGACAAGCCCAGGCGGGGTGAGGGTGGCAGTGGCAGGACAGGGACGCAGCCCCTGAACAAGGACCTGCAGTCCCGAGGGGGGCTGTAGCCCCAGCACGGGGCTCCCACGGGTGTCCCCAGGCCCCCACTGGGTGCCACCTAATCCTGAGTAGGGGCTGTGCCAGGCAGAGCCCCCCACCCACGCTCCCCCTCTCCAGGTCAGAGCAGCTCCCTTAGGAGCACCCACCCATCGGGGTCCCGCGCCCGGCAGCTCTGCCCTCTCCCTGAGGGGCACAGCCACCGCCAGGTCCCCAGGGTCCCCAGGGCCACAGTGCTGCAGAGCAGCCGCGGGCGGGGGGATACCGCAGGCACGGGGTCTCCGCTGTGCACTGCCCCATCTCTTGCCGGTCCCCTTTGCCTCCCGCTTTTCCCATCGCTGCCGCTGACGACGGGCCGTGCGCTGCACACCTCCAGGAAGGGGATTTTTGGGGCAGCCCCGCCAGCGCCCAGGTAAAGTCTCAGCTGCGTTCGGCACAGCACACCGCGGCCCAGCGCAGCCGTGCTGCCAAGGTGCCGCTGGCCACGAAAACCACCCTCCATCCCCCAGAAAAACCTCCTTGCTCGTGCCCGGGGTGGGCAGCGGCAGCAGCTTCACAGCGAGGTCCAGGCCACAGAGGGATCCAGGTCCTTTCCAGGGTATCCCCAGGTGAGGGGACATGTCCCACAGGCAGCACCACAGCCCCTCGGACCCCACGCTCCGGCCCCGGGAAGGCTCCGGCTGCGCTGTTGTTGTTTTGAAGGCCAAGTCTCTCCTGCTGACACCCTGGAATTAGTTTTTCTTCCAGAGTCCTTAAAAATATCCTGGATTTCTGACACCGAGACTCGGCTTCCGACAGCGCTTCCAAACTGCCGGGCCTGGGGCCAGCCGTCGGCGCCGGGGGACAGAGGCCGTCCAGCTCCCGTGCTCCTCCTCAGTGCGGAGGTGATGGCGGTGCCAGGGAGGAACGCGGCGGTGCCGGGGAGGAACGCGGCGCCTGCCACGGCCGAGCTGTTACTTGCCATTTCTACAGCGGGATGGTGCTCAGCGGGGCACAGGCACGGCGCAAACGCTGCCTTACCTCGGCCTCGCTCCCGGCAGCTCGTGGCACTTCGGCAAGCGTCCCCGCGCACGGCCAGGAGGGTGGGAAGGCTCTTCCCCGGGGACCTCCAGCAGCCGTGACCCTACAGAGCCCCACGGCTGAGGATCGGGCTGCAGCGAGGGTCCCCGAGGGGGTCTCCCCGACCGGGATTTCTCTGTGCATCCCTGGGAGAGCACGTGGCCCTAAAAAAAAAACCAGCTTCTGGTTGATGCCTACGACCCACTCCCGGCTTTGCCAAGGGGCACCGTGCGATGCTGGCACTGCAGGAATTTGGGGTGGGCCAGTGAGGCTGGGGAGGGGGGCACGGGGAGAGGTGCTGCTGCTGCCCCCCGAAAGGCCGGGTGGCTGCCCGCCGCCCCTGGCTGCCCGCACGCGCTGTTGTTGCCATCTGACAGCTCTTGGCAAAACGTCCTTTTGTGATTCAGCCGTGTTTATCCCAGCCCGCGGCCCGGCCCAGCGTGGGTTTCCATGGAAAACTTCCATCCAAAACAAGGAGAGAAGGAGCTACAGCAGGAGTGACTCAGCCACAACTGGAAGCTTCTGCGGGTGAAGCGGGGAAGGGGGGGGGGGGGCTGTTCCCAACGGCTTGGTCCCGCTCCAGCAGCGGGGCCCGGGGATGGCCCCCGGCTCTCCCCTGCCCATGCCACTGCCTCCTCGCAGGCAGGAGCCGGGCAGGTTTTGGGGGGAGCTGCGTTGTATAATCGTCTGTGAAACACGTCACCTTCCCGGAGCGCCCCCTCCCCAGCCGCCTGCGTCAGGCCCCGCTCGTGGGGACAAGGGAGGAAGAGCGTGAGATGAGTAAGGCTCAAACCCCAGCAAGATCCGCACCTGATGGCAGGCTCGGCGGGACGTCGCTTTTTTCCAGCACTGCCCACGGGAGCCCCTGCCCGGTGAGCCCCGCGCGGGCGGCTGGCGCGGTGGGTAGCGGAGGAGGGCCTGAGTCAGCAGCGGCGCAGGGGGAAGGGACGCGGGGAGCGGGGGAGGCGGTGGGTGTTTGCGGGGACGCAGCAGCGCTGGCAGCGTCTCTGCTCGTGCTGGTCTTCTGCCACCCTCCCCGGGACACTGGGAGAGGGCTGGGGGCTCTGCTCACCCGGGGTGGGGAAAGCGAAGCCGTGCCCCGGACCGCGTGCCCTCGGCAGGCCACGCAGGGGGCTCYGATGGCTGCGCTGGGGGACGGACAGGGCCCCGTGTGGGGAGCAGAGGGGTGAAGCMCACCCCTGCCGAAACACCCAGGCTCCCAGTGCCACTGGGCAATACCRGTGGCCGTCCCCAGGGACCCCCGTGCCCCAGGCCAGCATCACAGCTGCCACCGGGAACCCGGGCTCGCTCCATCACCCTCCCAGCAGTGCCCCTCGTCAGGGACTGCAACCACCACACGCTGTTTTGGGGGAAAAACCAATTCCCCTGGGCCATGCGGAGTGGGGGGAAGAGGAAACCCCCCAGACATCAAGCTGAGGGGTGGGAGGACCTCGGTCAGTCTCATCTCCAGGCTCACTCCCGCAGGCAAGCCGACGAGGGCGGCTGCGCCCCGAGAACAGCACGGGAAGAGACCTGGATCTGCGAGAGGCAGGCAGGGGACAGCACGAAGGTGTCTCACCGGCGGAAAAGGAGGTGGAGGGCAGGATTCCCGGGGCAAACCCCTCCGTCCGGCAGGGACACGCGGTGACGGCTGCGGGAGCCGCTTCCCTCCTCCCATCGCACCAGGASCCAAGCACGACCTTCCTCCACTGCTCACACAGGCACCTCCCATGGATGAGGGTCGCGTTTATTTGTTTTTATTAATTTGTTTAAACTGGTACAGGAGCCATCTTTTTACACAGCCTGGGAAGAGGAGGCAGGTACTGTAGCACGCCAGCTCAGGTCACCCATCCCTCAACACCCCTCCACAACCCGTCCGACGGAGCTTCCCGCAGAGCCGGGACCGTTCTGCTCACTCACCGCACGCCCGGGGCTCCTTCCCCCCTTCGCAACACCAGCGAGCTGCGGCGGTGCCTCCCCCCCGGAGCGGGGAGATGCCGGTCATCGGCTGCGGGACCGCAGTGCAGGCTGGCAGCCGGGCAGCGCCGCTCCGCAGCGGCCGCGGTGAGCGGACACGGCTGCAGTGCCTCCTCCGCGCCGTCCCGCGGAGCTGCTCGGGCGGGGGGGGTGAGATGCTGTGCTGGGAGAGCRCTGCGACGAGCTGTAGCTCTGCGATAATTAAACAGCTAACGGCGGGCTGGTGAAGCGCGGTCTGCTGCCATTCTTCCCCAGCGGCCGAGGGCTCAGGTGGGGGCAGCGGCGAAGACAAAGGCCCCGGTGCTTTGTCACAGCGGGCCGCCGCGTTCGGCCTCGCTCCCCAGAGCTGCTGCTGCAGCCAGGCGTGCAGCCCTAAGCTGCATCCCTCCCCTCCAAAAATGACCTCCGGTGTCCCTGCCGTGGTGACCGAGGGGTGACAGACACCCCACACCCTTGCATCACCTGAGCAGGCAGCGCAGACGTGACACCCGGTGCCGCCCTGCGAGGTGGCAAAGCGGGCAGGCACTGCCCGAGCCCCGCCAGCCCCCCCCGGGACAACGCCAGCACGGGGCTGGGCTGCAGGGAAACCAGCCACATCCCCCTACCACCATCTCCGGCGTGCTGCCGCATAACCAGCAACAAACCAGAGGGCAAAAACCCACAGGCACGAGGACCACTCACTTCTGCTGGGGTGGTTTTAACCCGCAGCAGCTCCCAGGCCTGTTCCCAGCTGAGYGAACACAGAAAGTGCTTCTGTCCCCGGGCCCGCTCCTGCGCCACAGCGTCCCCTGCCCCTCGCAGCGCCGCCGCCGCGCTGCCCRGCTGCTCCCCAGCTCCCAGTGCYGCGCRAGCAGGGGGCAAATTCAGAAGTTTCAACCAATTCCTCTCTTTTAGCAACTACATTGCACTGTCCCCCCAAGGAAAGCCGTGTGAGCACAGGCCAGGGCACGATACCTCTGGGCTGCAGACTGGCGAGCCCGGCCTGCCCCAGCAGCAGTCAAGCAGGACGCCTGCAATTGTAACAACAATAAAGATTTCCGTGTGCTTCTGGAAAACACCATAGCCAAACATGTAGTGACAAACTTTTCTTGTTCACGAAGGCACTTTGTACAGAGGAAAATACAAAAGCCTCCCAAACACACGCACGCTGAACCAGCAGACATTTCATTCCTGAAATGAACACCAGCCCCGGCACTGCCAGAGACAAGTGGATTTTCTAGACCCAGACCAGCTGGAAGGTTGGCTTAACAGCTTTCACCAGGAATATTAAACACACAGATTTCTGAGGTGTAACAGCTGCAGGAGCTGCATGCTCTGCAGACAATTCCTGTGGCCGAGCTGAGGGACCCTGATTTTGAACAGYTATTCAAGTCCCTGAAAGCACCTCACACACACAGAGCAGTGTCACCCTCCTGYCCTCAACCCCCTCACCGCCACACGCGCACACTCATGCATACAACAAAGTTGCAAAAAAAAAGGGATAACAAAGAACCATTTAGCCTGGCCCTGTGTTAACACCGCAGAGCAGCACAGTGAGCTGAGGAGGACTTTTTGGCCCCTCTGGAGGGCATGGAAACACAGTGATGTTTCACAAAGATGGCAGGCTGCATGTGGCTCACTGGAGTCCCATTTATTACAGAAACTGTTATCAAACGGCCCCAGCCCCAAGGGGCTCAGCCTGTCCCTGTCCGGGGCAGAAGCGGTCCAAGAAGTCCAGATAGGCCTTCTTCTGTGGCGCAGCCGCAGGGACGAAGTGCCCGCCGGGGTGGGTGAGGACAACCGGCTCCACGAAGTGCTGGGCCAGCTCCCTGCTGAGGGGGGCRGCGATGACGGCATCAGCATCACCCACGACGTGCAGCGTGGGCAGGGCGATGGGCTCCCGGTAGAAGTGGCTGTGGGCTGGGGCACGGCTGGTGAAGCCAGCCACCAGGATGGCGAAGGCCACAGGGAAGCGGGGGTCGCCGCGGGCCCGCAGGGCGCACACCATGGCGGCCAGCGCCGCACCCTGGCTGAAGCCCAGCAGCCCGTCAAAGGGCCCGTGCTCCGCCAGTGCCGCTGCCACGGCCGACAGCGACTCCTCCAGCCCCACCGGCGCTGCCGCCACCTCCCGCGCCTCAAAGGTGCCGGGCCCGGAGAACCACCAGCCGCGGGGAGGGTCGTCCCCGTCGTCGTCTTCGCCGCCGCCGGGCACGGAGTGCGGCGCGCTGATCGCCACCAGCTCTGCGCGGCCACGCAGGGCCTTGCGCAGYGCGCCGGTGCGCTGGCGGAAGCGGCGCTCGCTCTGCCGGTAACCGTGCAGCCCCAGCAGCCGCAGCGGCCGCCCCTSCGACATGGCGCCCGCCGCCACCGGAAGCCGAGAGCGCCGCTTCCAGCCAGCCCCCCCCCCTTCCCGCCGAAACACATCGCGCTCATTGGACGGCGCGGCGAGCGGGGCGGTGCCTCCCCGCGCTGAGGCGCCAGCGCGCCCCCTGGCGACGGGAGGCCGCGGCACGGGGAGGGGCGCCGGGGGCGGGACGGGGCGGCCCCGGCAGGACGGGACGGGGCGGGACGGGACCCCCGGTGCGACCGGGGTACTGCCGGGGCAGAGCCTGCAGCACGGTCTGGCCTTGCAGGGAGGCACTCCCCGCGGGCAGCCGGGACGGTCCTTGCGGGCAGCGGTGTCGTCGAGGTACGGGGTGCGTCCCCATCCATTCCAGCGCCGGTACCGGGAGGCCCCGGCGGTGCTTACCCTCGGGGRGCCGGTGCTTGGGGCCGGCGCCAGTGCCCACGCTGGGTGCCGGAGCGTGGCGGCTGCAGGACAGGGTGTGGGCTGCGCTCACGAGGCTGCTGGGCCCCCGGTGCTCGGCGTCTCCTCCCCCTCCGCCGGGGTGGGGGGCGCGGGCAGCTTCCCCTGTGGCGGAGGGGGCAGGGGGGGTCAGGATGGGACCCCAGCCCCYGCCTGACCTGTGATGAGCCTGCCCGTGCTCAGCCCACAGCACCCCATGGGGCACGGTTGCGGGGATCCCCCCTCCCGGGGAGCCGCGGGGCCAGGTGGGCGCTTGCCCCGGCCGGGGTTGGGTGGGGGGAGCTCGAGTGTCCCCCCCGGGCCGGGCTGGCACCGGCCCCGTCACTGTTCACCGGGAACGAAGCCACAGGGTGGCGCTTTTGGTACGTGGCACCGGGCACGGTACGGCACCGCGCACCGTACAACCCGCGCCAATGCTCCCACCGCCCGTCCCCACCAACCCGGACGGCCACCAAGAGCAAAGGGACAGAGTGGGGACCCGCGGCCCCGGTGACAMCCCACCGCCCCGGTGACACCACGCTGCCCACCTGGGCCGGCCGGCCGTGGCGCGGGGGCTGGGTGCCGGCGTGGTTCACCGTCCACGGCCCCAGGGACTGGCTGGCGTAGAAGTCCATGGGGTAAGGCTGCTGCCACTCGACGTCCTGGAGAGCCACCGCGGCCTGCGGAGGGGACAAGGAGCTGAGTCCCTGAGCGGGGGACTGCTGTGGGGGAGCCGGCGGTGCTGGGAGAGGTCCCAGTGCAGTGGCTTGGCGCGCCGAGCAGGGCACTGCTGGAGGGAAGCTCACGGCACCGGGAATCCCACTGGTTTCACAAGAGATGGGAAATCCCAGCGGCACACCCAGACTGCGCACGGAGCACAGACGGGGAGAGGAGGAGACACTGCGCGGCCGCAGAGACGTCCCCATCCTCGTGGCTCACAGCACCGCAGCTCTGTGGAAGGCTCCAGGGCATCACCCCAAGCCAGGGCTGGTCTCCCCAAAACGGGAGGGGGGTGCTCACCTCGTAGGGTGTCAGCAGCGGCTTGCTGAAGGCTTCTCCCCAGTCAATGGAGAGCCGGGGACAGGCTACCTGCACCCACCTGGAAGCGAAACACACAGCAACGGCTGGGGACAAGCATTTTGGGAAGAACAAGCCGCAGTGAAGCCCCGCAGCAGCCCGACGGGGAAGGGAGTGGAGCCGGCGAGGAGTGAGGTCCCCACTGTGCCGGAGCCACCCTGCCAAGGACAGCCATATCCCCAGTGCCCAGCCACCCATCACCTTTGTCCCCTCTCTGCGCCGTGGGCACAGCACCCGTGGAGGTGCACGGTGCCAGGACCCACCCAGGTGACAGCAGGACAGACACGGCAGGGACGGCTTCCAGCAGGAATCGGAGGCCTGGACAGGGATGGGGCACCCTGGGGACTCCCGCGTGGGGGGCTGGAGGGGGGTCAGCAGCACTCACGCRTCCACGTCAGGGAAGAGCCGCAGCTTGCTGGGGAAGATCTCRGACAGCAGCACCCGCACGAAGGGCCGGCCCAGGGCGCGGAGACGCGACTCCAGGTGCTGCAGGGGAAAAAGGCACCCAGRGGTGTTACGGGAGCCCAGAGAGATGCCCCCAACAAGCCCCCCATGCCCTGCCCACAGCRCCTTCCTGGCCATCAGACCTTCTGTGGGTCCCAGCTCTGCCCCACAGCCACGTCCCCTTGGTGCTCACAGGCCAGACGCAGCGACGGGGACTGTGGCCGTGGCTCCAGCTCGCGCCTGGCTCTCCTCAGCGCGTGCCTCAGCCTAATGAAGTAATTACCGCTCAATGACAACAATCTGTTCTCGTTAGCAGCTGCCTTCCCTGGGACACCCGCCTGCCACAGGCTGGCCACAGCCAGAGGCTGCAGGAGGAGGAGCGGGGTCCAGGAGGGGCCAGGGAGGTCCTTGTCTTTGTCCCCAACTCCCTGGGGTCGCAGGGGGACAGTGGCTGCCAGGACCTCACTGCCCTGCCTTGCCCACCGGTCCTTGTGCTGCCCCAAATCTCCCCAAAAATTTCCAGGTGTGAGCAGGGCTGCTGTGCTCAGGGCACGCCGCTCCCATGGTGCAGGACACTGTGGAGGACCAGCCGGGGTGCAGAAAGCGGCAGCACGGCGGCTGAGCAGGGCTGGCGAACCYGATCGGAAGTTCATCCAATTAAAACAAACCCAGGGAATTAATTGCCGAGCTGCTTGTGCAGGGGGGTCTCGGAGGCTGGCCAGCTCTCCCCAGTGAGGGGCAGGTTTAATGAGCTCTTGTCTGACCTCCCTCATCTGCTGCTAATTGCCCTGCCCGCTCGGCTCAGGGGGCACGCAGACCCCGGCCAGTGGTAACCGATGGGCTGCCAGTGCTGCTGGTTCCACCCTCGCCCCGGCAGCGAGGCCACTGTGCCGACRGTGCCATCGCTCACCAGTCCCTCTCCCCGCCCAGGAGCAGCGCCCGGTGCCCAGGCGGGGGCCGTGGGGAGGGGGCCGGTACCTGCAGGATGCCGGGGGAGCCCTGCCGCCCCAACGTGCCCAAGATGAGCCCCCAGCAGCGGGCGCCGGCAGCGGTGCGGATGGCGTCCTGCCGAGCGCGGCGCATGCGCTCGTGGCCGTAGTGCTCCTGGGAGAAGACCTTGCTGTAGGGATCGTACCTGCAAAGCAGAGCCGGGCTCACATGTGCCCCATCACCTGCCCCCCCAAATGATGCCCCTCCCTCATTAGCACTAATTGCCTCCCACAGCATATCTCCCCCCGGCCCCTCCCCGGCCAATGCAGGGCCCAGCTGGCTCGTCAGGGCACAGAGAGGGGACAAGGACAGGGACAAAGCGAGTGTCCCACTGCAGCCCCTCAACACCCAGCACAGCCTGGGCCACACGCTCGGCTCCCCCCAGTCCCGGCTCATCAATTATGAAGAAATCTTTGATTTGTTGCTTTGTTTGACGAGGAGAATTTTAATCAAATCCCACTCGGGTTTCGGCAGCTTCCCCAGCGCCATAAACCTGACGCGCGCCTCCCGTTAGTAACAAACGACCTACTAAGAAATTCAGATTTCACCAAATGGGCCCAGCCTTTCGCTCTTGATATTTCATCTGCTTTCAGCGGCCTCATCATCGCGCTTTATGGCCTCTGCCTGCAGCAGCCGTGCTTTAATGGCTGCACCTCCATGAGCTTTCACAGGTACTTGTCAAAATGTTTATATTCAGCCGGAGTAAATGGCTGGCGTTCGTTTCCCCGCCGCACCTCTTCACCCACCCCGCGGCCCCTCTCGCCTGCCTGTGCCCGCTGCAGGCAGCTGCCTGCCCAGCCCCGGGGTGGGTGCTCCTGGGGTGCACGGTGGGGACAGCTGGTCCCCAGCGTGCTGGGGAAGCTGGGGTGCTCCCCGCCACGGGGCTGTTGGGGACCGAAGCGGGTGCCCACGGGCTGCCCATACTTATAGRCAGGTATCCTCAGGTTGCCCGTACCTGTAGGCAGGTATCCCTGGATTGGCGATCATGATGGACTCCAAGTGGAAGCGCCCGTCGCCCAAATACCTGCCGAGAGGGGAGGGAGAGCTACAGCACGCGGGAAATGGYGGCACCCATCCATGTTCCTGGCGGTTTCCCAAGCCGCGGTGTGCGGAGATGCCAGGAGCCCAAGCTCCCGCGCTGGGACCCGGGGGCAGCRGGCACAGCCGGGGCTCCCCGTCTCCGCGCAGCCCCCACGGCACGCCGGGGCGGGAGAGGCGGCCACACTTGGGATGAGGAGGGATGCCCACGCCAGCGTGGGGCGGCCGGGAGCTGCTCCATCTCAACGGCTGGTTCTAGACGTTGCTGCTTCCATTTCTAATCGGATTTCAAGTCAGCAATTACATTTCAAAGCCTTTCATTCAGCTGCCCTAATGGAGTGAGGGCTTGGAAAATGAATTCAGACGTAAAACTTGACTAGATTTTGCCCTTAATTGGAGAATGACATTTTGGGAGATCAAAGCTAATTTGTCTGCAAAAGTTAGCCCCAGAGATGGGCAAAAGAAGAAAATAATAATGTGGGAAGGACGCAGGTACGCCAGCTGCATGCACCTTTACGGGCAGCTGGTTCGTACCGCACCATGGCTCCTCCGGCAGTGGGAAGGACTCACTCACACCGACGCAGTGCTGGCCCGGCCACCCCTGCCCGCGCCCGACGCCCTTGAGGAGCGATGGAAAGCAGTGCCTCTCCCCCAGCCCTGGCATGGCTCAGGTCAAAGCCAGAGCCCCGCCAGTCCCCTGTCCCGGCAATCGTCAGCCTGGCTCCCCACACGGCCGTGCTCGGAAAGGCGCCGGCGCTGCTGGCTCCCGGCAAGGYGGGCGAGAAGGGTCTCGGCGGGACCCGAACCCGCACCCGGGCTCCCCAGCTCCCCCCAAGGGTGGGGTCCTTGTATTTATTTATTCTGCAGCACACTGTATTCACAGTACATTAAGCATTTCCATTACCTAAAATAATTAGGTGATAGGAAGCGAAGTGCTCCCTCTAATTTGCTGTCCTTAAATAAAATTAATGTTGCTGTGATGTTGGGCCCTGGCCATTTGTCTTTTCCAATTATCCACCCGCCCTTCCATCTATTATCTATTCTGATACACGACTCAATTATTTCCTCTGTGCTACGAGCACACGCCACTCCGAGCAGCACGGGGAGCCGGAGGGGGCCTGTCCCAGTCCATGGACGTCCCCCCGCCACCCCCCAGAACCACCCCATGGCCAGGCAGGGGGTACAGGCAGGGCGGGCAGCCTGGGCCAGGCAGKAGGGYGCTGGAGGAYCCCGGGTACTTACACGATGGCGTCYGTGTCCTGGGCAAGCCGGGGTGACGTGCAGCCCAGGATCTCTCCTGGAGACAGCGGCTTGCACTGGGGCACACACACCTTGTACTGGGAGCGCAGTTCCTGCGATGCCGCCTGCGGGAGACACGGGGTCAGCCGGCCAGCGGGGACAGACCGAGGCACAGAGCATGGCTGAGGCCGGTGGTCCCTGGCACTGCTGGGGACCCTTGGGGACACCCTGGCTCTGGCAGTCCCAGCTCCAAGGGAACACCCTGGCTGTGGCAGTCCCAGCTCCATGGGGTACCAGCGGCAATGGCTGTGCTGTTGTGCTCCGGCATGGCAGCAGCGGAGGGGAGCTGGTCTGCTCGGGGCGGCACCGTCACGGAGAATAACGGCCCYGCAAAGCCGAGATGCTCAGCGAGGCTCAGCCAACGTATCAATTAAAAGACAAGGGAAAACGCTTAACGCTTCGATAGCCCCRTGTTTAGATAGACATGGCTCAAGAGGCTCATTCATCTCCTCCCGCTCTGCCCAGCCGGCCGTTCAGGGGCAGACAGACAGACCCGCCGGAGCTTCCCCTGCCGCTGCCGGCACTGCATCAAAATGCCAAGTGCTCCACCGCCTRCCCTGACATTTACAGAGCAGCTCCCGGGGGAGCCAGGGAGGGGTGCCGCCATGAAACATTGATCAGAGTTATTATAAAGTACTTGATCAACATTACGGCAGCAGCATATTATCGCAGCGACTCGTCAGAGGGGAACCTTCACCACCAGCACCTCGGGGGCAGCCGCTCCAGCCCCAGAGCCAGGAGGGACTGAGCCAGGGCCAAAGTGGGGGAGGCACAAGCCCCRTCCCGCACCCCGCACTGCCGGGGGTCCCCATCTCACCTGCACCGTGGAGACGAACTGGATGGTGCTGACGAGGGCCAGGGAGGTGCCTGCTGCGAAGTTGAAGCGAATGGTCTCGAGGAAATGGGACGTGTCGATCTTTATGTCCACAAACACGTAGAGCATCTTCAGCCCCTGCGAGGYGTCGATGGGAACTGGTGAGAGGAAGAGAGAGGGTGTGAGTGCGGGGTACACCTGGGCCCCCTGCAAGACCCCGCTGCAGCCGGGGGATAAAGCACATTGGTGGGGCTCCCTGCGTCCCAGCTGCCCCAGTGCGGGCAGGCCAGGGTGGGCTGTGCCACCCCTCTGCCCACGCTGGCACCCCAGGCACCCCGGGCAGGGGGTGCAGATGGGAGCCATGGAAAGCACCCGCTCATTTCTCTCTGGATAATGGCAGCCTGGGGAATCAATGAACACAAATCTAATTACCCCCGGTGCTAAGAAGCCTGTGTCACCACGATTAAGTGAATAATTAAAGTACACAGAGTCCACATCGATCCACAGCTCCGCGTTYACTTCCCATTTTGGTGCTCTTCACCTGATCACAATTAAGTGCAAATTACTCCCTCCCGCGGGGAACGTGGGGCCAGGAGGGAGAGGGCAACTGCCTGTGTGCAGCACCAGGATGTGCCCTGCCATCAGCCACAGGGCTCCCCATGGCACCGAGCTGGTGCCGGGAGCACCATGGGCAGCCCAAAAGGGGTCCGGCACCCTCTTAGCACCCTGTGGGCACCCCCGGGTGCCCTGCGACCCATCCAGCCCAGTTCAGGCAAGGCCCACACAGCCACGGGCAGATGGACTGGTGACAGGCAGCCTGGCAGTGACTGCCTGTCCCTGCAGGGAGCAGCTCCAGACGTAACTCCCGTCCCCCGGGGCAGCCCAGCTCTTGCACTGGTGCGCTCCCGAGCACCGCTGAATATGGCCCCTTCCTCCCCTTCCCGCTGTTCATTCATGTAATAGCAGGCTACAAACCAGGGGTTTTATACTCCCTGTTCCAGTGGTGCCCATAACCCTCCTTCTGTAACAAAGCACCTAGCACAGATATTTATCACCGTGAACGCTCACACTGACGTGGCTTTCGGGACACAGTTCTCAAGCAGGGAGTCAGTATTTCATACGGAGCCTGACGCAATTCTTCAAACCCATTTATACGGCCCCATAAACATCCAGGAGGGCTGCCGGGTGCTGGGAGCGCAGCGGCAGCAGCGATGCACGTGCCTGCCGCTCGCTACGGCAATTCTGCCGATCCACCTTAAAACCCAGAGCGTCTTATTGTTATTTTTGGGCTGATTCCATCCTGGGTGGACTTCAAAGTTAGCAGCATCTGGGACAGCAGCGCAGTTTCCATGGCAACTGGATCCAGAGTACCGTCCGCCTGGGGAGCACACAGCCTCCTCCTCCCTTCCCCGCCCAGCCTGCGCTGCACCCGCAAAGCCGCCTTCCCCGGCCCCGYGCCAGCCCCCGGGCGAGCGGGACCCCCAGGACTCCCCTCTGCTGTTGCTCTCGGCTTCCCCCAAAACCCACAGCTGTGGGGCAGGGGGCGAGAGCTGCCCCATCTCCACCGGCAGCTCCTGGGCGAGCGGGGTCCTGCCAAGCCATGGCCTCGCTGCTCCGCTCTTGGGCACAGGGCTGTGATTTGGGCGCTGCGGCAGCGCATGGCCGAGCAGGATGAGCACRCCCTGCTGCCCCCAAAATCCCGCCAGCGGGCAGCCGCCCAGCCAGCCTGGCCCTGTCCAAAGCCAGCAACCGAGGCTGGAGAACGGAAAGCCCTTTGGGAAGGGATTAGCCCTTGGCACTAAGCCTCCGAGCTGGCGTCGAGCGGGGCAGGGAGCCGCTCGGCACGGCAGAGTGGCGGTGGTGCAGCCCCCGCAGTGCCATGCACGGCCGCCCTCAGCAGCACCCCRGGGCCAAGTGTCACCTACTCAGGCAGCTGTGTCCGTAGTGCACCAAGAAGTCAGCGCCCAGGGCCCGGGCCGTGTAGTCGTCCACGCAGCACGCGCCGTAGGTCACGTCGCCCATCACCACCGCCTCCGCGTCTGTGAACCTGCGGGGAGGCACAAGAGCGAGGGTCACGGCTGGCTGCCATCACCGCAGCCCGCGTCCTGCCCCCCAGCCCTGCGGAACGCCCCACCGGGGGACCCCGTGCTGCACTGAGCCCCTCGCCACGCGCCAAAGAGGACGAGCACTGGCTACTCTCCGAGATGTCAACATGATTAAGCTGGAGAGCGGTAATCCGCCTCTTCAATTGGGTAAAGCTGTTTGCAATTCAGCGGATTATCCGCTCATCAAACAATACGCTSCCAGCTTCCTAATGCTCCAGCGGGGAGAGGAGCAGAGGGAGACCCAGCGCAGCACAGTGCTGCCGCTCCTGCCAGCCGTCCCCRGGGACCAGAGCCATTAGGACGAGCAGAACAGCCACCCTGGCATCTCCAGCCGTGCCAGCCAGGCTGGCCGAGCCACCGTCCCCCTGTGCCTGCGCAYCACGCGAGCCGGTGCACCCCAGCCCGCACCCATGGGTGCGTCACCCTTGGGTACCAGTTTGGCCAAGCTGGGTGTGCTCCAGGAGCAGCTGCTGCTTAGGTGGCACTTGGCGAGGAAAAGTACCAAGCGAACGCTGGTGCTGTTCCCCATCCCTGCTCCGGCATCCCGGCACTCCGGCCCAAGCCCACCCGGCACCYGCCAGCCAGCGGAGGGGCACACACCAGCACCAGGCAGCAAAGCCAGGGCTCTGGCATGATTTAAAGGTGCCACCTTTGTGGGTATTTTATTGCACCATTTCGGGGGATTATTAGCTTGGCTGCCTTCCCGGGGAGCTGCCGTGGTAGTTTACGGATGAAAGCAGGTAACGCGATGACGAAGTCCCGCGCCTGGAGGGGCTGCTTAAACCAGATGCTAATTCCTTATTTAATGCTGAGGTTGCACCCACAGCCATAGCTCGGTGCCAATGGGGTCCCCCCTGCCGCTGGCGCGGGGCTGGGGCGAAGGGGCTGGGGGAGGTGGGTGCCCTGGCACAGCGTCACCCCCCACCRGCACCTAGTGCTGGCTGGGGGCCAGGGTCCCGCTCGCTCCCCCCCGAGTGCCAGGCAGGGAGCGTTATGTCGGCGGCAAGAATAGAAATGGTGGGCAGAGCTGGGCAGATGGCAGAAGGTGGAGAAATGGCGGAGCGTGCTGAATATTAACAGCTCCAGCCCATCCGTCAGTTCCCGGGGAGGGGGACARGGGAGCAGCTCTGCTGGAGCATTCCCGGAGAGGGGGCAAAGCCATCCCCACCTCCTGGATCCAGCCCAGGCATCTCCCGCTCCCCGCAATGTCCCAAGGGCTGCAGATGCAGTTGGGGACCATCAGAAGATGGACCAGATCCTGCCAGCACCCAAATYCCACAGTCCCTCGCCGCCAGCGTGGCCTGGATGGGAGGACGGCTCCTCTGCGGCCTGCACAGCCGCGCCGCGGGGCTGGGGGCTGCCGGCAAGAGTTCAAGAAGGCTCGTCCCCACCCCCCAAGCCCCCAGCCCCCTCCTCTAATGAGAGGTGATGAGATGAACATGAATCAGACTCCACACATCTCAGCAAAAGTGGAAAATTATTCAGCTCCTTAAGATTCAGGACGGGGAGGTCTGACTCAGAGCGGCAGCCAGCGCCGCTTAATTTTTTATAGATTAAAATGTATGCAAATTGGCCCAAACCCCAGAGAAAGTCCCTGGGGGTGAAGAGCAAGAAAGTGAAATAGCAACAGCGGAGGGAGGAGGGCAGAGGCTGGCGGAGGCGCCCGTGGCCCCTGCCTGGCGTGCGGGGCTGCAGCCGGCAGTACATGGCCACCAGCCCGCGGGCAGGGAGAGAGGGGGCTGAGCCCTGCCCCGGCCACGGCGAACCATCCTGCTCCGGCTGCAGGGAGTGGAGCCACGGCCGAGCAAGGAGCAAAGAGGCCACGGGACGATGCCTGGTGAGGAGGGAGCCCAATGGTGCTGCCATCGCGGCCGGTGAGGCTGGAAAGGCGCCGGCAGCCTGGTGGTGCCGGCAGGAGAGGTGCCAGGACGGCACGTGCCGGGGTAACCCACGCCAGCTGGGCTGGACGGTCGAGYGGAGCGGCAATCATCTCCCGAGACAAATCAAAGGCAAGCACGGGGGCCTCCCCTTGATGTTTTAATCAGTTCGGTGTCGCCGGAGCCTTTCATCAAACTACAGAGGAAGGAAACGTCAATTAGCAGCCACCTGCCTCTGACGCAGGCCGGGGAGCGGCTCACCAACCAGACCGGACCGGGATGCGGGCAAGGGGCAGCCATGGGAGCGTCCTTGTGGGTGTTTCATGTCCCCGCAGCTTTTTGTGGCCACGGACGGGTCCCAGCGGCGTGCTGGCAGGGAGGATGCAGTGACGGGGCTGTCCCCACCCAGCGCCGAGTCGCTCACTACAGCTGGGAGCTCATGAATATTGAACATGTGGGGAGGTTATTCATCTTTTACGTCCCGCAAACCCCAGCTCTTCCTGAAAAACCGCCCGGCCTTAGCATTTTTCTCATCTCCCCCTAATTCATTATCTCCTCCTTTAAACAGATGGCTCCCGAAATCCCATTTATAAAGTGCCATGCTCAGCACTGGCAGGATGCGCGCCCGGGCAGGCCAGGTCCCGGCCCCAATCCCAACTGCTGGGACCCCTGGACCCTCCCAGCCCCGCTCTTCCCTGGCCAGTGTGGGACAGAGGCGACAGCAACCCGGGGACAACTTTGGGGGCTGAAAACGCTGGGACAGACAGGTACACACAGGGCCAGCATGTCCCCAAGCATGGGGTGGCCAGTCCCAGTTACCTGAGCGCAGGCGCCGGGCTGGAGCAGCCCTGATTTATCCTGGCCCCTCGACAAATAAATGAGAGTGTTTGCTGCTGGCAGGAGCGCGGGGTCCCCTGACACCGCAGCAGCGCGTGAGTGATACCATGCTGGTCCTCGCCCCGTGAAGCAGAGCCGCTCTCCCCGGCAGAGAGGAGTCCTCAGCCCTGGCATGTCCATCACGCCTGGCTCCAGCAGCCCTGGGCAGGGGACTGCAGGGTCTGAGCTGAAAGCAGCCAGTCCTGACACCACAAGGCTGCCGGAGGATGGAGCTGGCACCGAAATGCTGGGGTGCCCATGYGTCCCTCCTTGTTTCACAGTCACCTGCCTCGCCTGCATGTGGCCCTTCACAGCACAGTCACACTGTAGTGTGGTGTCACCTCCCTGCTGGGAAACGCCTGGGGATGAACAAGAGAGTTATGCCTTGCAAATACCCCATGCCGTGCTCCTTGGGGGGAAAGGCAGAGCCCCACAGGCACCCCACAAAACCTACACCCACTGYCTGCCCTGCGGCACCCAAGCCCAGCCCGTGCCAAGGACGGGTGCCAGCAGGTACCGCTGTCCCGGGGCATGGGGGCTGAGCGTAGCCCTGGTCGAGAACAATGAGCTTAATTAGCGGAGAAGCTCGTCACCAAGCCCCATTACCAGTCTCCCAACTTCATTAGCACAGGAAGGCTGCACGTAATTAAAATAATGAGTTTGCAATTCTACTGCAAACGGTGCTGGAAGAGCCCCGCTGCATCTGGGCAATCACCGCTCGCGGGCGGCGCGGGGCCCCGTAGAGCATCTGCAAGTAGGTCAGGATGGGGAGAGRTGCGTGTCCCTGCAGCCCCCCAGGAGCAGCGACCTCCAGCAAGGTCCCCTCCCCTGGGGGGACCTCCCCCTCCATCCTCACTGGAAGTGCCAGGGCCAACCCCACCCTCCCGAGGGGCACGTCCTGGGGGTACCCCAGCTTTGCTGGCCTTGCAGCTGCAAAAAAACCAACAAAGTAAGGCAAACCAAGGGCCCAGCGCGTGGTGGTGGCAAAGCCACCGTGGCCATCCTACGCCCAGATGGTGCCTGTCCCCTCTTCCTTGTGGCAGGGCCACGGCGCTGCCCATCGGTGCCAGCTCCCTGRGCTCCGCAGGGACACGAGGAGGTGGCACGGGACATGCAGTGGTAGGCACACCTGCGCTGGCACGTCCCAGCCCTGGGAGGTGACAGCCCTACAGACCCCACACACCCCCCTCTGCCCAGTCCCCCCCACGCCATCACCACTCAGGCTGAGGTTTTAAACATCTCCAACGAAGTGAGAACTTCATTCTCCCTAATGATGCTGTTGTGCGGTTAATGACGGTGATTAAATTCCCCTGCACAGTGTGCTGCACCGCGCTGCCAGCGCCTCCGGGTTGCGCTTAAAGGACAAGGGGAGAAGGGAAGGCGGYGCCGGCCGGCAGAGCTACGGCACTGTGAAGCCGAGGCCGGATCCTGACTTGCGTTAGCGTCCCAGAATGGCCCTTTGAGACCTCCCGGTGATGCCACTGGCTTTGCCATGGCGCTCAGTGCCACATTGTTCAGTGGCACATCGCAGACCTACCTGGCCAGGGGACCGGTGCCCTTGTCCTGCCCACCCGCCAGCCCCAGGAGGGGACAGCCTTCATGGCACYGGGGACCTGCCAGGCACACCAGCCTTCAGGGGCTTTTTTTGTCCTCGCTATGGCAGCCACTGGCCATAGTGGGGCCAYAGCAGGGCATTTCAAGCCGTGCCAGCGCTGCTGGGCTGTCTGCACGATGTTTAACTCTTCGCTGTTCAACCAGAGACRATTCAAGACCCCCTGTCACTCTGAAATGTCCCCGGACACTCCTGGGCATACCGCTGCATGGTCACCGGGATACTCTGCGCACCCCCAGCACTGCCTCACACGGATGCTCAAAAGCCATCGGGCCGTTGGGAGGTGCTAAGGCCACGGCAGGGCAGCCTGCACAGGCACCAGGGTGCCCCTCGCCCACCCCCCGTCATCTCCCGTCCCCGCCACTGAGCCATGGCTGATCAGCAGGAGCCACTCGCCCCGTCGCGGCACGGGGAGACGGAGGGATTAGCAGCTGCGAAGCCTGWCAGCCGACTTTATTAACAAGGAATCAAAAGCCCAGCTGAGAGCCCAGCTGATCCGTCTGCTCCAGCCCCGGCGGGGGGAGAGGAGGGGTCTGCTCCAGGCTGTGCYCCCCCCCAACCAAGCCGGCGGTGCAGGGGGCACCGCTGCCGCCTCCCYGGCACGACGGCGGGTGGGCTGGGGGGCTGCCCCCCTCCCCGAGCTGTGGTCCGAGCTCCCCCCACGCGCCTCTGCACGCTGCCGCCCCCCAGCACGAGTTCCCCTCCGCCAAATTACATCAGCCGTGACAAACGGAGCCAATTTGGAAGGTGCCACGAGAGCGTCGTGATGCGGTTTCGGCAGCCCGCCACCCTGCCAGCTCAGCAGACCCCAGCCCCGCCGCCCCCCCGCAGCCGGCCGCTCGCCCCAGCGCAGGTTCGATAATGACAAACCTATTAACGCTAATTAACTGGGCCTCACGCCGGTCAATGCTGTAAGTGCGCTCTCTCTCTCGATTTCAAAGGCTCCAGGCTAAGTACCCCACTGGCCTTTCTGGAGGCAGCGGCCGTGACACTTCGGCTACATCTTCATCCCCACAGCCCCTCGGGGCTCGGCAAGTGCCAGTGCRATGCTGGGGAGCCCGGATGAGGTGCTGGGGGGGTCCCCACCCTGCAGCCCCCTCCCCTCCTTGCCCCCGCTGGGGGCCTGCTTACTCCCACACTGCAGTGGGGGACACGGTGACATCGCCATCCCCTTGCACGGGGACAGACGGACCCACAGAAAGCACCGCATCCTCCCCAAGCCGCCCGTGCTGCGGCGGAGCGAAGCCACGTCCCCGCTCTCGGCCCTCCCCAGCACCGCCAGGCCACGGYGCAAATATTGTATTAAAAGGCAGCTCTAGCAGAAGGGATAAATATTCTGTCCGAGCGGGGGCAGACACGGCTTCGGTCGAGCTGGAACACACGGGGATGGGCACCATCGCTCCAGGGGCACCAGCCCCAGGCACGGCTCTGCAGCCCTTACCAGAGCATGCAGGGGAGGGGGAGCTCGCTGGTATCCCCAAACCCCAACTCCCACCAGCAAGGAGGAGGCAGGAGGCTCCAGGGATGGGCTGGGGAGAGGGGCTGCTTGCTGAGCAATGCTCCCCGTGGGCGCAGGTATCCCCGGCATGCTCAGCCCTCACGTTCCCTCTGTCTCCAGTGGGAAGGGGACACGCCACCCCGGGGCCGACAGTACCCCAAGCCCCTGTCCCCAGCCTGGCCGCGGCAGCCACTGCCGGAAAACGCGGCTGCAGTGATTCCCATCACGTCGGAGGCTCGTCCGGCCCCGGCGCCGGGTGAGGAGGGCCAGCAGGAGCGGCAGCCGAGCCGCGGTTCCACATTAATGCCAGCAATGAATATTAATAGCAGGAAGAGGCAGGCAGGCACTAACAAGGCCACCTGCCAATTCACACCTCACCTACRTCCTAAGCACGTCCCCGAGAGAGCGGGGACAGGATGGGCTCACTCTTGCCCACGGCCACGATCCTCCAGCCGGTAGTGCTGGAGGAGGTACCCGGCACGGCCATGTCCCCAGCCAGAATCACGGATGGCATCCGGTGCTCCCGGCAAGGAACCGGCAGTGGGGTGTCTCTGGGTGCTGTGTGGTGGCAGCAAGGGAAGGATATGGCCCTCCTGCCTGGCCTTGAAGCCATCCAACCGCCAACCCATTGGTCCCTGCTCTTGGCCAGACACCTCTCCCCACGCAGCACCCATCTCCCACCACCCATCTCCCACCAGCAACCCCCGCCCCGGCACCCAGCACCCTCCCTCAGCCCTGCGGAGTACCCCCAGCGGGGAGGTCGAGTCCAGCGGGGATGCCAGCACCCCGGCATCCACCGGCACCCCGGCATCCACTGGGAATTGGGGCTTAAGGTTTCATTCAGATAAAAGAGCCCCTTAATCCGCTGCCTTTGAAGTCGGAGACAGGAAAGCGGCTGGGTGCCAAAGCCGGAGAGGAGGCAGCTCCGCTTAAAGGGACAAGCCCACGCGGAGCCGCCCGCACTCGCACCCATCCCCTGCCCCCCGCACCCATTCCCTGCCCGCGCCCACCTTCCCACCGCTCCCTCACCCAGCCCGAGTGTGGGGCTGCTGCGGTCCCCCGGGGGAAACGATGGCAAAGCAGGGACAAAGCCCGCAGGCACGGCTGCCTTCCCACCCGGCACGGCGGCGGCTGCTTGGCTAGCGGCAGCGGGGAGGCGAGCCTGCTCACCCCGGGAAGGCAGCTTACTAATGAGTGCCGCGACCCCGATGGCAGACGAGGCACGCGGTGCTATTAGCACTAATTCACTGTGCGAAAACAGAGAGGTGCTGGGGAGGGAGCAGCCGCAGCGGGGAGAAGCCAGCGGGCAGGGAGGGAGGAAGGGAGGTGCGCTTGGCGGTAAGGAGATTACGGCTAATTTCTGCAAGGTGCCTGCATCCGCTGCCGCTGCAAAGCCCAGCTCCTCTCCAGCACCTTGGACTTCACCTCCCAAGCGGCACAGAAAATCAGGAGAGGAGTTGCAGGGAAGGGGCTGCTTGGCAGGAGCTACTTGCTCTCACCCCCTCTGGGCCATCGTTGTGCCTTCGGGCCTCCCCAGCCAGAGAAGGGCTGCCCCCGAGCACCTCCGTGCTGCCCCGAGGGTGGCACAGCCAGACCGTGGCCGCGGGGACAGGACGGGGCCATGGGGGAGGAGGGCAGGAGACTTGCGCAGCAGCGGCGGCCCCGCTGCCAGCCCTCCCCTCACCGGCTGCGCTGCTGCGGCGAGCGCGCAGGCACGGAGCTGGCGTCAGCCGGTTGTTAACACGGCTGCTCCCCGGCTCCACCACCCCGGCGAGGGCCCCAACACGCCGAGCTTGTCGGCAGCTCCCGGCAGAGYGGCGAGGGGAGGAGAAGCTGAGTAGCGAGGGTTGGGCTGGCGCAGCGCCGGTCCCTGTCCCCAGGGCTGGCAGCGGGTCCCTGCGACCTGCTGCAGGGCAGCAGCGCTGCCCGTGCCCGACCAGGCTGTGGCCGAGGCATCCCTGCGAGAGCAGCCGTGCCGGGGCCCCCCACACCCCCCTCGGCAGTAGCCCTGGGCCTCATCCTGACCAGGCAGCCCTGTCCAGCGGCCACCCCATTCCCGGCAGCAGCCCCCATCCCCTCGCCAGTCCCCGGAGCTGAGCGGGGAAGCACGGAAAAGCCGTCGTCTTACCGCTCAACGATGTCCGCGATGGTGCAGGCGAACATGAGGAGCCCTTCCGGCATCTGCAGGGCCACTGGGAAAGAGAAACAGCCCCGGGGTTAGGAGGGGCTGGAGCGGATGCC
Source organism: Oceanodroma leucorhoa (assembly GCA_030449065.1). Lineage (NCBI taxonomy): Eukaryota > Metazoa > Chordata > Aves > Procellariiformes > Oceanodroma > Oceanodroma leucorhoa. The sequence continues at coordinate 3,443,983 of JASVER010000086.1, forward strand.
CCAAAGCGGGGACCTGGGCACCAGCTGCCAGGGCCAACACACCCAGCTYGAGCGGCAGAACGACCCTTCCCAAAATAGCCAGAAATTGGCCAAAACTCCCAGTGGCTCTGGCAGCCGGGGTGCATGTGGTCCTGCCTTGGGCCGTATCCATTCTCCCTGCTTGCACCCGGCCCCTGCGCACACACCTCATCCCTTTTTGAACCCGCTGACGCTGCTGGTCTCTCCCGCTTCCTACAGTAATGCGTTCCAGATTTTAATTATGCGCTGCACAGGAAAAGGTACTTTCTTCTGCTTATTTTAAGCCCGCTCCTAATAATGTAAACGTGTGCCCCTGGTTCTCCTGGTACAAGAAAGAGTGAATAATCATCCCYCATTCAGCCTCTCCGCATCATTCACAATTCTATATCCCTCTATCATATCCCCCTTCGTTCGCCTCTTTTTCAGCTAAAGGATCTAAATCTATTTAATCTCCCCTTGTACAGAAGCTGTTCCAAACCTTTGATCAGCCTCGCCGCCCTTCTCCGCACCTCCCCTCCCTGCTTCTCTCCCTGTTTCGGGAGGGTGGCCAGCAATGCCACAGCGTTGTGCCTAGCAGGAATTTATTCATCAGCGAATGACGTTTCCCGGTTTGCTCCCTCCTAGCAGATGGGAACAATCCCTTTGCCTCTGCAGCCCAGCTGGGTCCCCCAGTGCCTGGGGTCCAGCCAGGAGCCCACCGCCGGTTCCCCCCAGGCTGCCCCAGGGCGGTGGGGGGGAGCAGGGACCATGCTGGGGGAGACGAATGGAGGAGGCCCCATTAATCCCGTTGTCATTTCACCTCCCGATGCCACTAAGGCATCCCAGCTCCAGCAATAGCTATCCAAACATCCTCTCCAGGTCCCCCTCCAACAGAAATCCCCGTGCTGCCAAGCCCAGCCTGCTGGCCAGCCCGGAGCTGTGTAAAGACCTGGCCCAAACCGGGCTAATCTCACCCTGCTCCAACCCGCAGGGCCCAAGGAAAGCTGCACGAGCTCTGCCAGCCCCTGCCCGACCTGGCAGGGCCGGGCAGCTCAGGCTCCCGCTGTTCCCCAGCCCGTTTGGGATCATTTGGGATTGCCACCAACAAGCAGACCTGCAAACAGCTTTGCCTCTCCCAGCGAAGAGTTGGCAGGAGGCAGCTGGGTCACTCTCCACCAACACGGCACTATGGGGACAGGGGGTGACACGCTGGCCCCCCCCAAACCCCGCAGCAGGCAGGGCGCAGGCAGTGCTGACCGCAGCCCGGCGGGAGGCTGCGTTCCCCCAGCAACGAGCCCCTRGCTGGGCTCTGCACGCACAGATTTTTAAATCCCAGCACGGCTGGCTGGCTGATGGGCTCCGCTCCCAGCTCTGAAGCCTAAATCCCAGCCGCATATTTACATTTAATTAGAGGTGCCAAGCAGCAAAACATGGCAACGAAAGCCGGAGCGGCACGGCTGGGCAGCCTCATCGCGTCCTGGTGGGCAGCCCGGCCTCCCACACTGCAGCCGTGGTGGACCGGGCGGCCCTGCGGCTTCCAGCCCCTGGGCCTCACAGCCGGGACCGGCTGAGGCAGCAGCTCCCGTAGCGTYCCCCGTGACGCCTGCCAGCTCCTGCCAGCCCTTGCCAGCCCTGCCAGCTCGGTGGCAGCAGGCAGAGACATTCCCTGGTGGACACAGCGTTTCAAATCGGGCTCTGCCCCGAGCCCCTGGCACCGCACAACCCCGCGAGCAGCCCCTACCCACGGGCGAAGCGAGGGTGGGGACRCTGGTGACACCCAGGGACGGAGGGGGAGGCTCCGTGCCCTGAYGCCTGTAGCCGATCACACACCGAGAGCCGGCTCAGCCACAGCGGGATGCGCACACCGAGGGAGGACAGCCCTGGCAGCACCTCGCAGCACTGCCCCAAGGCCACCGTGGCCACCCCCCACCCCTCCAGGGCTACAGCAAACCCCCCAGGACCCCAAGGAAGGTTCAGACCAGGGAGTAGCATGGCCCASCTCCCTGTCAGCCCCTCCAGCCCCCTGGAGCCGGGCATTGTGGGGTTCCCCCTGCCCGGCCCCGGCAGCATGGCAGGCAAATGAAGGGAGAGARGAGAGAGAAGAGCAGCAGGGACCTGGCCAGCGTCCCAGACACATCTCACAGGCTGACAGGTCTGTACAGCTCAACCTGTCCTGTCCGATGTGATTATAATCCAGAGTTACAGATCTATTAACCCGCCTTGAGGGGAGGAGAATTCACTAAGACAGAGCCTAAACACGCCAGGGCACGCTGGGCAGCTCGGCACCATCCCTGCCTGAGCAGCATCGGCCCCACGCCCTGGCCCGAGCGGGTCCCCTTGCCGCCGGAGAGTTCAGAGGCACTGACCCGCCATGCTGCAGCCCCAAAACCCCTCGTCCCCGGGGCTGGCACTCACCCTTCCTGGCCTGAGCCTGCCGGATCCGCCAGAYGGTCTTGGGGATCTCAAAGTTGTAGTTTCGGGGCAGGGCCTCTGCCGCCTCCCGCAGCTCCGCATTACTGAGGATCTCCTCGGGGATCTGCTGCGCCGCTCGCCGTGCGGGACCTCGGGCTGCGGGACAAACGGGGTGGCCTAAAGGAGTGACTGGGAGGGCAGCACACCCCGTACCCCATGGGCCACCAGCATCCTCGCTGCCCTCAAGCAGGGAGATGCCTCTGCAGGAGGAGGGGGCGGGTTTTTGCCCTACACGCAAGCAGAAGGAGGTGGGTTTTTGCCCTACACGCTGGGGGCACTTGCTGGCACTTTTGGGGCGAAAACACCTTTTTTCTTTCTACCCAGAAAGCACCACTGTAACTCTGTGAAACCCTGTAAGTGGGGCTGGCTCCCCCCAACCCAGGGCAACACCACAACTCCCCATGGCTCACCCGCAAGCACCCCAAGGGCACCCTGGGGGGGGGTCCCCCCTGCCCCATCAAGGGGATCCCGTTATCCCACCGGAGAAAACGCAACAGCAGCGGGTGAGGCAGGCCCGTCCCCGGGAGCCTCATCCTGAATGTCGGCCCCCGCCAGCAACCGCCCCCCTACAGCTCGGCGAAGCCGGAGAGCGGCGGGGGAGTGACAGCAGGGGGATTATTCACTATTTCCAGCCCAACACCGGCACTCATGAGCCACCAAACCCTCCCCGCACGGCCCACGGTCGAGCCGCCAAAGGGCCAGCTGGGCCGGGACGGTGGCGGGGGAGGCCGGACCGGTGGCTCCGCCACCGGTCCGGCCTCCCCCGCCACCGTCCCGGCCTCCCCCTCTGAGGCAACCGAAATAGCGCCTGGTACCGGCACCGGGAACCCAGCGTTGACCCGGCCTCAGCCCACCTGCGGCGGGCACCGGGGCCGCGCTCCCGACCCTCACGGAGGCCGCCATGGCTCTGAAACACGTGAAGGCGGGAAGGCAGCACTAAACGAGCCCCGCGCTAGGCCAGAGCAGTCGCTGGACGAAAGATCGAGTGCGGGAGCGCCTCGCCGGGCCCCGACGGGACGGCTGGTTCAACGGGGACCGATGGGTCCCGGCACGGTCCCGCCCGGTTCCTGGGTTCCCGGTTCCGGTTCCTAAGCGCTGCGATGTTGTGGGTGTCCCTTCGCACGTCGGGGCCGTGATCCCGCCACATCCCCCCTGGTGCTTACAGCCCCGCGGCTGCCGGTCCCACGTTCACGCAGAGGGCGCCGGGGCCGTTGCCATGGTGACGGGTCCGTGTCCCCCCCTACCCGTGTCGCGGGGCAGAAGCCAAATCCTTGCGAGGCGTGGGGCAGGAGGGACCCGGGGATAGCGGGGACCCCCGGGGGCGGCAGGGGAGCGGGGAGGCAGCGAAGACCCCCCGGGGACAGCGGGGACCCCGGCGGGGCAATAGGGACAGCAGCGCTCCCGGTGGGATAACGGGACCCCCGGTGAGGCAGAAGGGCCGGGGCGGGAGGGACCCCCGAGGGGCAGCGGGGACCGCCCGGGGGGCAGCGGGCTCCCGGTGGGGTGTCGGGACCCCGATGGCGAGTGCGGGGACAGCAGGGACCGGGGGGGCAGAGGGGACAGCAGAGTTCCCGGTGGGGCATCCGTGACCCTGGTGGGGTAGCAGGGACCCGGTAGAGCGGAGAGGACGATAAGGGGCGGAGGGCACCGTAGGGGGCTGCAGGGACCCCGGAGGGGCGGCAGGGACAGTGCCGAGGCAGACGGGACAGCGCGGACAGCCGTGACCGCGGCAGGCGCGGGGGGAGCGGCAGGGTCCCGGTGGGATACCGGGGCACAGGGTGGGGACACACGCGGAGGGGACGGAGATGGGGCGGGGGTGACAGCCGGTCCCGGGGGGACCGCAGAGCCCCGGGGGGGCGGCGCTGGGCCATGTCCCTCGGTGGGGCGGAGGGGGCCGGGGTGCGGGGGGGCGGCGCGGGGAACGGGAGCAGCGGCACTTTCACGAACTGTCCACGGGAGGCGGGAGAGGCGGCGGCGGCGGCGGAGGAAGGGGGGGCCCGGCCGGGCTCGCCCAGCCCAGCCCAGCCCTGCCCGCCCCGTCGCTGCCCCGCCCCGCCCTGCCCAGCCCTGCCCGCCGCTGCAGGCAGCGCGGCACCGGCACCGGTACCGGGCGCCCCTTTATAGGCTCGGCCCGAGGGGGTGGGGGGCGGCGGCTGCCCCAGCCCCGAGGGGGCGGCTCCCCCCTAAAAGCCGGCGGCGGGACGCGCGGCGGGCAGAGGCGCGGCCGGCGCTCCCCGGTGCTCCGGGGCCGGCGCTCCCCGGTGCCGCTGCGGCTCGGCCCGCCATGCCCCCGCGGGGGCCGCTCGTCCGGGCCCCGGCTCCGCGTTCCCGGTGCAGCAGCAGCTACCGCTGCCGCCGCCGCTACCGCTCGCCGCCGCCGCGCCCGCGGCTCTGAACACCGCCGCCGCCACCGGGAGACCGCGCCCGCCCCGGCTCCAAGATGCTCCGCCAAGGTGAGCGCCGCACCGGGAGGGCACCGGGTACCGCGGGCACCGGGGGCAGCGGGACCGGCCCCGAAGTTTGTCTCCCCGGCGAAGTTGGGGCCGCGCCGCCGGACGCCCCCCGCCGCCGCCGCGTTACCGGCGTCGCCGCCGCCACCGAAGCTCGGGCACCCCCCGGGGTCCCCGGGGAGCGGCACCGGCAGCGCACGGCGGGAGCGCAGCGCGGCGAGGAGGGGGGGGACCGGGAGGAGCGGAGCAGGCGCCGGGTCCCGCAGGACCGGGGACGCGGCGCGTCCCGCGGGCACTGGGGGACGGCGGGTCCCGGAGGCAGTGGGGCTGCGGCGGGCGCGGGGGGGGACCGGGGCACGGCGGGTCCCGAGTAGTCGGGGGTACGACGGGTCCCGGGGAGGTCGGTGCTCGTCCCCCGGGGCGAGGGAAGGGAAAACGGGGCTCACCGGGGGACGCGGGGGGTTCGGCGGGGAAGTTGGGGCGAGCCGTCCCGTTCCGCCCCCCCGAGGAGATTCGCTCCGCTGTGACATCACGCTATTTCCATGGCAACCGCCTGGGACATCATAGGGGAGCTTTTTGACATCACAGAGAGGGGAGAAGCCGGCCCTCCCCGGGGGTCCGGGGCGGGGGGGGTGGGGGGGGGGCAGGACCACCGGCCCCGCTGCGCCCGGGCCAGTCCCGGGGAGATGCTGGGGACGGTGGTGCCATGTGGGGGGACCCTGGCCGGACCCCCCCACTCCTGTCCCACGCCCCAGGAGGGGGCGGCCACACAGCCCCAGGCCCAGCCCTCGCCACCACCACCACATGCCCCTCTCCGGCGAGGCTCCGGCAGCGGGAGAAGGTGCCAACGTCACACCCGCAGCCCCCCAGAACCCCCCGCATCGGTGTGCGGACCCCTGGGCAGGGCAGAGCCCCCGCTGCCGCCCCGGGGATGCTTTTTCCCGCTGGAGGGAATGTCACCTTGCGGCTGCGGGGCCTCGTGCTCGGATGCTCCTCTCTCCGGCTCCCTCCTCGGCTTTGTTCAGCTTATTAACCCAACCAGGCTGGTGGTCTCGAGAATAAACCCCGAGCCCTCAGAGCAGCCCCGGTTCCCAGCCCCGGTTCCCAGCCCCAGTTCCCAGCTGCAGTTCTCAGCCCCGGTGCTGCCGACTGGAGGAAAAGCATCATCCAGGCTGGGAAACGGGGAGCCTGAGGTGAAGGCAAGTGGCGGGGCTGCCGGCAGGGTTGCATCCCACCGGGGTAGCCTGTTAAGGTCAAGATCTACAGCTTTCATTTCTGGAGCTAGAAAAACAAAATGCAAATTGAAGAGCTTGTGGGCTAATGCAAAACCTATTCTTAAAGTTTTTGTCTTGTTAAGCAAGGAAATAGAGTGCCAAATAGGCTTTGTTAAGTGGCAGTCTAATTAATAATTTAAAATCTTGTAGCTGTCTTTCATTAGAATTTATCTGTACATCAACCACAAAATCAGTCAAACACACTCATTTATAAGTTAATGCCATTCCTGAATAATTCAACAGGCAGTTAGAGGAGGCCTCCATCCCAGCAAGAGGCTCTCCCCTCTCCATCTCGCCATGGCCAGGTGTCCCTGGGTGGGGGGTCCCGGTCCCCGGCATTTGCCCAAAGCGGGGAGGGCACACCCCATGCGGGGGACGAGGGGAGACGGGGAGAGCTGCCACCAGGACGCGGGGCCAGGGCCAAACCCCTCGGCGGGGCTCAGGGGTGGCTGGCTTTGTCGGGGGACGTGGCAGCGTGAGGTTGTGCTGGTGGGAGGCAGCGCAGGCTGATGGTGGCACTGCCACCGCCTTCCCCGTCCCGCTGCTGGGGACCGGGTTTGGGATCGGGGCTGGGGGACATGGCAGGGCTTGGGGGACCCTCAGGCGATGTCCCCGGGGAAGCAGCTCCGTGTGCCCGCATGCGGGGGCACGGCTTCGCGCGTGGTACCACACAAGGCAAAGGTGTTTGCTGCCGGGGGTTTGCAGCAGGACGGGCAGCGGCGGCGCGGCCAGGGCAGCGCTGCGATGCCCGGGGGCATTTTGAGCCTCCTGCGCCCCGTGAGCTCCAGCTCCCGGAGGCACCGGGCAGCCCTGGTGGGATTTGGGGTGGATTTTGGGCACCGGGACCTCATCGTCGGTGTGGCAGTGGGTGACAGCGCAGGGTGCAGCTCCAGCCTGGGTGAGGGTGTCGGTGGGGCCGGTGCTGCGCCGTGCACCCTGCCGGAGGTGGCCGCAGGCTGGAGTGCCATGCTGGTGATGCAGGAGAAGGAGATTTCCAGGTCAAGGATGACACCAAGGTCACGGGCAGCCACATCCCTGTCCCCACCATCGCTCAGCCCATCGACGGGGCGTCCAGCCCCCGTCCCTCCCTGCAGGGGAGCAGCCAGCGGGCAGGGTGAGGGCGCAGGCTGGGCTGCGGTTCCTGCGCTGGGGAGCCGAGAGCCCAGAAACCTTTCTGCTTATAAAAGTTTAATTTGCTAAAGAGCTGAGAAGAAGCCACAAGCTCTCTGTGCCCGATGAAGCAAGGGAGGTGGCTGGGGGGGGGTGTATCAGGATGTGGCCCAGGCTGTCCCTGCAGCGGTGCCCCGGGGGGAGGAGCAAGGGGGGCTAGGGCAGGCGAGACCTGCCTGGACCTGGAGCCGGAGCTGGGATGCGAAGGAGCTGTCGCTGCTCGGTGACCCGTGCTGATGGAGCCCGGMAGGGTCAGAGCCGCAGCCATGCTCGGCTGAATGTTATTCCCCCCTTTTGCCTAAAGTGCTGTACCYGGTACCCCGTGGTCCCATCTGGGTGCCCAAGGCTGCGGGTGACATACCAGGTGGCCTCGAAGCGCTATCCTAAAAACATCAATGAACCTGCCAGGGAGACATAAAAAGATGCATTTTCTGGCGTGATTTCACACCTACCTTTTCCCCAAGGCACCTGGCGGTGCCGGAGCCGGTGGCACGGGCCAGAGCCAGAGGCAGTGGATCCCCTCATCCCTTGCAYGATGAGGCCATGAGTGGGGACGTGGTCACCCCGGGGCTGGGCAGGGACTCGGGCTGCTGAACACGGCTGGAGTGCTGATGGCTTTTGGCAGCAAGAGCTAAAATTGCGTTTGGAGGCAGGGAAGCACGGGAGCCTGGAGGGATGTGGTGGTGGCTGGGTACAGCCAGGGCCACCCCACATCGGGGTGTCCCCAGCTCCCGGCGGTGCCCCCGGCCAGCCCTGGAGCAGCGTGGAGGCAAACCCCCCTTGCAGAGGAGTGACCCAGGACATGGCCGCTTCAGCCCCACGTCACTGGGGGCAGCCACCCATCCCGCTCTGCCCCACATCGGGGCACCCCAGGGTGACATGAGGAGCTGCTCCAGCCGCCCCCAAATACCCGAAAACTCAGGTTTTGTTTGCAAAGTGCAATCCCAGGGCTTAGCCGCGTTTGGTATAAACTCTGGTTATTAATGGCAGATTATGTCTTTAAAAGCACTTTGGTGGAGCGGCAGGCAGCGGTAGGCAGCAGCAGGCAGCGGCAGGCAGCGGCAGGCAGGAGCGGTGCTGGCACCCGAGCAATGGTGGCTGTTGTTTGGGTTCCCTGCAGGCCGGGACGGGCGAGGTGCTGCCCCGACCTGGCACCCGCCGAAGGAGGCTGGCGTCTGATTTAAGAGCAGAGGCAACAAGTGGGAGGTCGGGAGGCCGTGGGGAGAGCCGTGGGGCTGGAAGCAAGTGGGACACTGGTGGGGGTCAGTGAAGAGGAGCCAGGGGGGTCCGTGTGCCGGCGTGGGCAGGTGGTGCAGGACACGGCTCCGGGGGCACCACTGGGATGCAGGAGCATCCTTGTCCTCTCTGGTGAGGGTGCTCCTTCCCTGCTATTTTGGGTGACGCTGCCTGAGCCCAAGGGGGGACGAGCCAGCTTGGCCCCAGGTCCCTCCGCCAGCAGCGCTGCCGGTACTGTCCCCGTTCCGGATGTCAGCGCCGTGTCCCATCTCCCAAACTGAGGAAGCGCCGATCCCCCGTACCATCCCTGCGGAACGGCATCGCCATGGAAACCCGCAGCCCTGCGCCTGCCGCCCAGCAATCAGGGGGGACACTTTTAGGAATATTATTTTTACTGATGACAAATGATGGAGGCTYGGCGCTGACGGAGGAAACGCCTGCGCCCGGCGCTGGGCATCGCCCRCCCTCCCCAGTGGCCGGTCTTTCTCCTGCCTGTTTCGCCGAGGGCATGTGCCAATCCGGCAGCCGCGGCGCTGCCCATGTATTAAGCAYGGGCAGCGGCAAGTGGCAGATGCGGGACAGGGAGATGCAGGGGGCAATCTTCTTTGAGCAGATTAGGATTGGGGGGTTCTTAAGCAGAAAATGCTCCATTTGGTGTTGAAAGCTCCTTTTCCTCTTTAACAGCACATGTGCCCGCCGGCTGCTTGCTTCCCGGTGGYGCTGGCACAGTGGCTCGGAGCCGGCACGGCAGCTTGGAGCCAGCCCAGCTTTTGTGAGCGGCTTTTTGCGATGCTCCTGCCTGGGCTGGTAGTGCCGTGACCACCCCGGTGACTCCCAGTGCCGAAAGCTGGTTGTGCTTGGGGCCACGTCTCTCCCCGGCTCGTGGCCAGCAGGACGGGATGGCAGCGGGTTTTGGCCCCGGAGAGGTGATGGCACAGTGGGCTGGGGCTCCGCGGTGGTCCATYGCATTCCGACAGTGCCTGGCCGTGGGGAGAGGGGGGTGCCGGTGCCGGAGGGCATCGGAGATGCTCCATGTGCACCCCAAGTCCCAGCATCACCATCACACGGGGAGGCTGTGGCTGTTGCTTACTGGGGAGCAGCGGCAGGAGGGAATTTGGCTGCTGCGCTGGCAGGGCTCCTTACCGAAGCAGCCCTGCAAGCGGAGGGGAGGTGCCAGCGGCTCTGCCAGCCCCATGTGCCACACTTGGGAACCGCTTTTTTTTCTCCCGGCTGCGTTTGCACCGGCGTTTGCACTGGTTTGCTGGGGGAAACCCTGGCCTCGTGGCCACGGGACCCCCCCGGTGCCATCCGAGGGTTGCAAAGCCCGTCCTCATGCATGGAGAACATCCCAGTGCTTTTTGGCCCCATGACAAACCGGCGGCGGCCCAGGTGAGCTCTCGTCCACGAGACCTTTGCCCGGCTGGGCATCAATGAGCATCTGGGCATGGGGATGTGCTTGCACAGGGCAGGGCCCCTCTGATCCCCCGGTGTGAAGGCAGAGGGGGGGAAAGGCTGCCGGCTGCATCCGCTGCCCGCCACTGCCAGCTCCTGCCCCCCCCCCCCAGCCGCCCTGCCTCCTCGCTGCCTGCAAATCCGGCAGCCCATGGGGTGCTGGATACGGCCACCCCCCGGGCAGCACATCGCAGCCGGGAGAGGGGCCGGGATGATCCCCCCTCGGCAGGGATGTGCCAGGGTGTTTGTGCTAACAAGCCCGGCATATTATAATTTCAATGGAATTTAAAAAACAAAATAGTCCTCAGACAAACGGCTCCGCAGTGCCTCTGCCAGGGCCTAAGATCTGCTGCTATCTATTTTTTAATAATTGAGGGTAATAAATATGTATTTCTTTCTCCTTTCTCTCCATACTCCGCAGCTTGTCAGCTCCCTGCGTCTCTCCTCTGATCAGACCCCATCTTTGCCGTGCRGAAAGAAAAAAAAGGGGGGAAAAAAAGAGAGGGGGAAAAAAAAAAAAAAAGATCCTTTAAGCAAAAGGATTAAAGCCTTGAAAGTAGGTCTGCCCGAGCTGCTCGGCTCCCCCTGCTCCCCGCCAGCCGCAGCCAGGGCCAGGGAGGGCTGTGCCGGGGTGAGAGGAGCATCCCCAGGCAGGTGAATCTGGCCCCAAGGGGTGTCTGTGGGTGCAGAGCCTGGCTGGGCAGCGGCAACCCCCCCGGGAGCCGGGCAGAGCTGCCAGGCAACTTGGCAAACCGCTGTTCAGAGCCAGTTCTGCTTCAGCGGCAAATATTCCCCAGCGCTTTATTCCCTCCGGTTTTTGGATGGGGATGTTTGCGTCCCCAAAGGAGGGGAGGATTCGATGGCAGGGCCGAGCGCGGGGCAGGCTGCGGGACCCCCCCCCCCGGCCGCGGGATGCTGGGGCGGAGGAGGCGCTGGTGTGAAGGAGGCGGCTATTTATAGCTTCCCTCGGCTTTTGTTCCTTTTTCCAGTAGAGCTCCTCTCGAAATAGAAACAGCTCCGGCTGTGCGGCCGCTCCCAGGGCCCAGCCTGGCTGCGGGGGGCACCTCCCGGCCCCGGGTGGGGGGACACCCCCTGCCACGAGGTGCCATTGCGTTGGGCATCCCCCCGTCCTGCATCCCTTGAGATGGGGCTGGCGTGGGGTGGGGAGGGGGAGCCGCCTCGCTGCAGCCCACCCTGTGCTGCTGATGACCGTCCCGACACTGGGGGGGGATGAATGGCTCCAGGGGGAGCAGCTCTGCGGGGGGGGGACAGCACCGCGTGCCCCCGGGGAGAGCGGGTGCAGCCTTTGGGAGCACGCTGGCAGGGTCCGTCCCCGTCTTGCAGCTCAGCCGTTGCCTCTGCTTTTCCCTCCCATCTCTGATCAATATAGCTGGGAAAAATAAAACAAAACAAAGTAAATATTTAATATGATCCAGGGAGCCACGGCGAGCGCTCCCCCCGTCTGTCTCCTCCGCCAGCCGCTCGCAGCAGCTCCCCAGCCCTAATGAGCCTGAGTGCAGCAGGGATCGATGGCGAAGGCAACCTCTGCAGAGGGGTCAGGTCCACTATGGCCCCCTCCCCGTGCTGTGCCGGAGCCGGGGCTCRGCCCCCGTCTCCCCCAGGGCCACCAACCCTGGCCCCCCTCTTCCTCCTGCCCTGCTTCTCCTTTCCTGCATCCTCTTTGTCCTCTCTGGCTCCCACACAGGACACGAGCTGCGTCGGGCATCAGCTCTGGGCTGGGGGCTTCCACGGGGGTGCGGGACGGGGCGTGCATAAGGCTGGGTCTGATATGGAAAAGCCGGTGTCTGTCCCCACACTCAGGGAGCAGCTCCTCGTGGATGAGGGCACGGAGCTCGGGGGGGGGGGGCCCAGACACCCCCAGAGCTGGCGCCAGCTTTCTAATTGGTGCCAAGATGCTGTCCCCGCTTGTGGTGTGACCAGACCTGCCTCCTCCTCCTCCTCCTCCTCGGCAGCCTCTCGCCCCCTCGCCTTGGTCCCCGCTGGGGACCTGTGTCCTCTGGTGTCCCCCAGAGACCCCGGGCACTGACGCTGTTTGGAAAGCGCCGGTGCCGGGCGGCTGGCAGACTCACCCCAGCGATGCCGACATGGGACCTGCCTCATTGCGCTCCGTCTCCACGTGTTTTCCGAGTTCCGATGGTCCCTGTTGCGCCAACGCCGACAGAGCAGCACGGGAGCTGCCAAATCGCCTGTCGCCCTGACACAGCCGACCTCCGCCGGACGAAGTCCCTGTCGTGCCCCCCAGCCTGCGCCGTGGRTTTAGGAGAGGGGCCGAGCCGTGCCCCCAGCCAGGCATTCCATCGGATGGACCCGTGCATCACCGCGCGGCCTCATCCTGCCCTGGGCCGTGGGTGGTTTCCCAGCGGGATGCAGAGGTGGCACACCGGAGGCCAAAACTCAAGAGGAGCACCTGGCTGCRCTTCCCTGCCACCATCGCGCTCTGCAAATTGTTTTTCCGTGGAAAAGTCAATTGTCCTTGGTGGCATCTGGGATGAACCCGGGACCGAATGCTGCCCCTGGGATGGGACGAGAGGAACGGCCGCCCTGCCTGATGCCCCTCGTCCAACCCTGCCAGACCTCCAGCACCGCGAAGCCCCGGCCAGGCTGCGCCTGGGGATGGCGACTGGATTTACAGCTGGAAAACAACCTGGCACACCCCGAGCACGGAGCGGGGAAGGTCCTTCCCTGGCARCTTGGGGACTATCTCATGTCTCCAAGGTGATATCGAGCATCTTCCTGCAGCTCGGGGGTCTCTCCAGGGAGGTGGGGGGGTGCAGAGGGGCCATGACAGGACTCCCTGCGGGAACTACGGCAGCAGCGGCGTGAGCCGGGACAGCGGCGTGAGTCCTGCGTCACAGACGCAGGGTGGTGGCAAGGTGCCGAGGAAGTTTTGCAGCAGCATTAGAAAATGTTGACATGTTTTTTGAAACAATTTCAGATCTGATATCTGCGCCAGATTGAGTTTGTAACCAGCTTTATTGTTTAAGCCTGCTGGGATTTCATCAAAGGCGTCTGCTGTTTACCCAGAACCATTTCATTGGAGAAAACAGCAAACAGACCTGGATTTCTATCTGATTTCACTTTTTCCTTTTCCTCCTGAATTTAAGTGCTTGTGAAAAGCATGGCTGATAAGGCAGAGCARTGTGGATAAATCCTGAGGACCGGCTCGGCGGAGGCTCCACCAGCTGCTTCGAGTTTATTAATAGACCGAAGACAGTTGCGGGACCGGCTGCCGGGCTGCCCTAGCTGGTTTTGGGATCTCCATCCTGGCAGGTCGAGCGGGGTTCTGGCTCCTCGGGATGCCGAAGACTGGGGAGAGGATCCACACGATGCTTTTTTACTGCTTTCAGTGCAACTTCAGATTTAAGCCATGAAGGAGCCTATGTCTGTCCCTCCCCTGGAGCGGCAGCGACCCCAGCAAAYGATGTGCTCTGTGACACGGCGACAAGCCTGGCCAAAGCCAACGCAGCCACGGGAAGCAGAGAAAGATGAAGGAGAAACCAAACTAGAACAGAGCCTGGTGTAAACCCCATTAATCCTCCTCGCACCCTGGTCCCCGGGGGCTGCGGCGGCTGCCTGCCCGGCTCTGCCTTCTGCCCATCGCTGACCTTGGAAAGAYGCCGGAGAGTGTCAGGGGCTCGAGACGGGGCCCAAGAGGTTTTTACAAGGAGCTGACGTGGGGTTCTGCAGCCCCCTCTGCCGCTGACTGCTCTGCCCCAGGCACCCTTCCCACGACTGCTTCATGGGTGCTCCTCATGGTCACCCATCACCAGCATTGTTTTCTCCAGGATTCGGCATCTTCCCCATTTGGGARTGGCCGAGGTGGCCATCCCCACCTTCCCCGGCCTTTGGGACAGGGACGTGATGGGCTGGGGTCAGTGAAGCGCACTCCGCCGCCTCTCCCCGAGCCCCTTCGGCATCTCCCGGGGGCCGGCGCTCCCTGGGCGGGTTGTGCCGGTGGCACCTCGCCGGCGCTCCAAGGGCTTGTCTCTTCCATCGATCACACCTGCATGGTGACAATGTAATTTTTATCTCCAGTTGTTTATTTCTCAGACAGAACTACTTGTAAATTCCGAGAAGAATATATATCCCTGTGCATGACAGATCCAGCACAYGGCGATTAATCTGCCCTCTTAAGACCTGAATGCAAAAGGGTCCCAATGTCACTGCTGGATGGGGTGTCAAGCCCTGGGGCAGCACTTTGGGGACGTGCAGGGACCCGGTGGCAAAGCATGCCCTGGTCCAGGTGATGCTCCTCTATTTCTTATTGCACTTGCTATCAGCTCCGGTGGTCCCTGGCCAGTGCTYGCACCCACCCCGGCTCTCCAGGCTCAGGCTCCGGCTCCTCTTTTTGGGAGATTTATGCAAATAGGGCTCTTTTCTTTTGGCTTTTTTTTTTTTTTTTTTAATTCCTCGCCGCTGCTGCTCCRCCGTGCCCCAGATAGAAGTGCTGAGGACAGGCATTTGCGTCAGGTCCTGCGGCACCCGTGTCCTGGCCGGCCGCCCGGCCGAGGGGAGCAGGGATGCAGCGAGGGGATGTCCCAGGGGGAAAGGGGCAGAGAGCAGCCGGCAGAGGCCAAGGATGGAGAGGTGAAGGTCTTTTAATGGCCGATACTTCCGCACAACGCTAGCGAGGATGGGCACCGGTGCCCGGCGAGCGCAGGGCTGTCCCCAGCCTGAGCACGGACCTGTCCCCGGCAAGGGGCAGGATGGGGATCGGGGTGTCAGTCTGGGCTCTGCAGCAGTTTGCAGCCCCATCGGCAACACCCCCCGTGCCATAAAGCCGCTTATTTACAACCTCCTACTCGGGAGCATCTGGGAAGTGAAGCGCGTCATTTCCAGAGAGAGCAAAATGCTGCATATTTCAGTGTCTTTTGAATTTTTTAGGTTTCCCTGAACTGTGCTAATGGGTTGGCGGTGGCGGGGGGGAGGCGMGGGCCCAGCCCCGCTCCCGGCCTGCCTTGCTGCTCCGCCGCGCGGCCATGACTGCATTGCTGCTCTTAAAATATTCAGTGCTGTTGGCCACAATTTCACAGCGGGTCAAAGCGCGCCAAGCCAGCAAGAAGGAGGGAAAGTGTGACAACGAGATTAACCCCGGCCCAGCAGATCCCCTTCGCGCTCGGCAGGTTGCGCACTATATGCTGCAGCCGCCTCATCCTGGGGGACGGGCAGCGAGGCTGGGGGGGGGCCGCGGCACCCGAAATGTCTCCAGTCGCCCCATCTTGCTACGTCCGTGGCGTCACCTCCAAAAAGGGTGGTGGGGCATCTCGGGTCTCACCAGGAAGGGTGAGCATTCCCTGGGCTCCACATCTCCCCCGGGCAGGGGATAGCTCCCCTCCTTGYTCCAAGCTGCTGCAAAGCCGGAGCCGCGCCGGGTGCTGGCATTGCCCTGGCCGTGCCGCTGGATGAAGGGCTGGGGATAGCCCCAGGTCTTGGGGACATTGCYGAGAGTCCTCAGTGCTTCTGCACCGCAACACGTCATGGTTCCCAGGCCTTGCACAACCATTAGTTAGTGCTAATGATGGAGGTTTACAATGCAAAAGAGCAGCCGCTTGAACCTAGAGGGGATTGCGGATGGGGATTTAATAATCCTGCCATCGGCCCGGAGTTTGCACTGCAGTTGTTGGCTTCTCTGCCAGGCTTTTCTAAGAAAAATTCTGGGGCTGGGGGGAAAAAAATGAAGCAGAGCAAGTGGTCTGTGCCACCCGAACAAGGGGGGGATGGTGGGAGGTGTCGGTGCACCGGCACGAAGCCCAGGGTGGGTGGAGGATGCTGCAACAGGCAGAAGGGTCTGTGCCAGCCTCAGCCCTGGGAGCTACGTAGTATCCGGAGGCTGGAGACCTCCAGCAACTGCCCCTTGCATGGGCTGTGTGCCCTGGAGCTGGGCTATGCCGCACGGCCAGCTTGGCCGAGGCTTGATCTTGCGTCTCCTGCACTTTCCTTGGCTTCTCAGTCCCGTGCCGTAACTTTGGAGCTCACCGACAGTGGCACAGCTGATCTGCAAAGCCCTTCTCCTTGCATGCAAGCACGGTGTCGTTTGCAGGAGGTGCTGCAGGTGATGGGTGCTCTCCCGGGGTTTTAATGATGCTATGGCTGAGCTCATTGGGGTGTCCTCGGGGGTCAGGGTCAGCCCCCGGCACCCCACCAGCCTCTGGATACAAGAGGCGGCTGCTGGGTTGGGGGATCTGGCAAGGAGCTGCCGGTGCAGTGACCTGCGTCTGTCCTGGATGGCCACCTCCAGCCCGAAGGCAACCAGCCCCGTGGTGRCAGCGCCGGCACTGCCCCATCCCTGAGCACACCCGCTCGGCCCTGGAATCTCGCTCCCCARGCGTGCGTGGGTGCGTTGGCATCTCTGCCACGGTCAGGGGCTGGACCGGCGGTGTCCCCCTCGAGCCATCCCGGGGGGTGCCCTCCTGCACCCCGTGCCAGTGGCGAGCCGGGCTTGTCTCCCTAATTCTGCTTGATCCCTGCTAATGTACCAGCAGATGTTCTCATTATCCATTTAAACATATAATCCTCCCCCGAATCCCGCTAAGCTCCTGGCCTCCCCGATACCTCGTGGCAGTGCGTTCCACAGGTTAATTATGCATTTTTAATTAATCACCGAGCAGAGAGTGACCCATGAATAAGGGATGCGAAGCTCCAGCGGCTGGGAATAGTTGGCAAACCGTCCCCAGGCGGAGCCGCCCCGGTGTTGCGCTCTCCCTGAATAACAAACCCGGCTCTAAAAATTCCTGGTTTGTGGATCTGACATGACCGAAGGATGGGACGGAGCCRTGCCCCGTGCGGATGGGACCCCCCCTGCGCCCCACATCCCCCACCAAACGGGGAGGAACCGTGTCCCTGCCGGAGCTGTCTGGGTCCCACCTGGGAGCGATGGAGCGAGTGCAGGGGGGAGGAGGAGTGAGGCAGAGAGGGAAAAAAAATCACATGTTTTTAAAAGGCATTTTTGAGTGAATGCAGAATAGTGTTTGGGAAAATTGCCTTAAAGGCCTGTTCTCTGCAGGGACGGAGCTTTTCATGGAGCAGGAGTATTTTGAAACTTAATTGCACATTTGCACGGGCTAGTGTTTTTATTTCTCTCAGGTCTCCGAGGTGGTCTTTGAAGATTGCTGTCTCTCTGTAATGGTTTTCTTTATCTCAAATAAATTCCGCACACCTGCGAGGTGGAGCTGTTTGAAAGAAATGATGTCGAAATTGGCTTTCGATTTAATAAATCTGCAAATGGAGCTGGGATGCAGAGAGGCGAGGTGGCTGGTGGGGCCGGCCGCGCCTCCTCCCTGCTCCGCACCTCTCCTCTCCCTTCCCCTCTCCCGCCCTCTCCATCAACTCGCTTTCAGCCTCTCCGCGGGCTGGGGCGAGCGCGGGGCTGAGCGGTGCAGGTCCAGATGCCTTTTCCTGCCTGGCAGCCAAACGCCAACTATCCCAAGGATCCTCCTTCAAGGACCCTCCGGATGCCATTTTCTTTCCTGGCCTCAGGTTTGGGGTTTGGAGCTGCGGTTTGCTCCGGCAGCTCCTCCTGCAGCTGCCCACCACGTGCTACCACCATTTCTCCTGCTCCGGTAATCCGTGCCATGGCTCCCCTGTTCATCGGGGGACGTTTAGCCGGCTCTTCATTTTGGAAGCAGAGCAAAGAACCGGAGAAACGCTTGCGGCACAGTTCAGCGGTGCTGGCTGTACCGCTGCAGCAGGCAAAACCAAATCCCCGGGCGGCCGGGGCAGCGTGTGCCGGGCAGCCCCGGCTGTCAGGCGGAGAGGGATGGGCGGCTGCGGGAGTACACAGACAGGTTAATGGCAGCCGCGGATGCTGCACAATTGGATTTCACCTCCCCGTTTCTTAAGGAATCAGCATTTCTCCCTTGCTGAGAAATCTGGCAGTCCCACTCCTCTCCCTGGCAGCCTCGGTGGCAGCAGGGTGACCTGTCACCCGTGGAAAGCACCCAAAAGGCCAGTTAAAACCTTCCCTCCCCTTGCTGGGCTCCCCAGCCATAAGGTTACCCGCAGAGGCCGTGCCGCCTCCTGCACAAACCCCGGCTGCTCGTGCTCGCTTGGCTTCAGGCGAACAAGACGCCGGGCGATTTTATTGCATTGCTGGATTTTGTTCCACTCTGTTATTCGCCACGATTGAATTTGCTGCCGCGAAGGCAGGAGCCGGCCCAGCCAGAGCTCCCGCGCCGCCCTCGCCGCTCCGGTGGGACCGCGACCTTGTCTCGGTATCGCACTTAGCCCTCAGCTGGGTAATTCGGTGCCGACTGGGAGCCGGGTGTTCGTTCATCTTCCTCCCGCCAAGCATCCCAGTGCTGTTCGGCTCCCTTGCCTGAGCCAAATCCTTGCTCTGCTCCACTTATAATTGTTGACCTTGTAAATGCTTTCAGGGAAAGCGTCTGTCTTCCCAGCTCCCTCCTCTCTCTTTGTCACCCGATTGTGTCCCTCCGTCCTCATCTCCCTGAGTAGCTGTCGAAGTTTCGATGCCATGTGCATCACCATGGTACCTGAACCCCTGGGCAGAGCAGAAACACGCGTCCCCATTATGCAAACCCTCCCCAAGTTTTAGTCACGCTCGCCAGTTCACGGTATCAGTTGGGAAATGGCACTTCATCTTTCTCCTTCCCTGCTTCTCGGACTTAGGTAAAAAACACCTCGGGCTCTCCTGAAACGGTGGTTTCTTGGCCCGTTTTCTCTTTGTGCTGGAAACTGCGTGGCCGTGGGGCCGGGAGCATCCCACCTTTCAGTGCGAGTGGTCTTTGATCAGTGCAAACCGGTACGGACCACCCCCGGGATGGTGCCTTCGTCACACCCCCAGCCCTTAACGGAGACACGGAGCCGTTCCCGGTGTATTAGGAAGTGCAGCTGGGAGCTCCATGAGCGGCCGGGAGGCAGAGCCGGCCAGGAAGGCTGCCAAAGCCTCGCTCTCTCCGTATCGACAGCGCCGTCTCTTGTCCCCCACCGCTTGCGCCATCGCCTCTGCCCCTTGATTGAATTAGGGGGCTGTAACCCGCCTCCCTCCTGGCCGTGGTCCCTGCTGCGCCGGGCTCAGATGCTGAACTTGAGAGCCATAATTTAATAAGTCTCAGGCAGACAGTGCGCTCGGATAGCCGTCGGGATCTGTCGCCTCCTCCCCGCCCAGCGATGTGCTGATTTATGCTCCCAGGCGACAGCCGGGATCTCGCCCGGGATTTTTTGTCTGCCGGGATGCATTGCTTTTTTCCCAAAGTGGGAAGCTCGTGGGGTGAGCTGGGAGCAAGCGCGAGACCGTACGTGCTGCGGTCGGTGCGGTGTTCGCCTGCATGACCCCTCGTTAGGCTGGCCCTTCGTTTGGGGGAGGGAGCAGTGACGGGGAGCGGAGGGACCCCATGTCCTTATGGCAGCGGCCGCCCTCGGGCTTCCTGGGCACAACGAGTTAAAAGTTGCAATTAGTAAAGTGCTGACGATGGGAAGGCGGAGTGGGAAGCGAGCGGCGCTAAATGAAACCTGGAAGGTTATCCCAATAAGCAGCAGCGCAGTTTGCAGCTGCGCTCGCTTTCCTGGGAGCTGGTGGATGAGGGAAGGGATTCAGGGAAGGGCGAGAGATGCTGGGCAGGGTGAGGGATGCTGCTCGAGGATGCTCAGGCGCCGGCGACGCCTGCGGCACAGGGGGGCTGCTCTGTGCCCTCGCTGGGAGACCGACAGCATGAGAAAATTTTGCAGGGGTTTCTTTGTAAAGTGCCCCTGAAGGAAGCCTGTCGGAGGCCGGCAGAAGCTCGGCACTTACTGGGGTGAAAAATACGGCAGGGGAATCAAAGTGGCAGGGGGCCAGGCCCCCGTTCCCCAAAGATGCTCACGCCAGTGCCAAGCTGGGAGTGTGGTGGGGTGGGTGCTGCCCGTTCTGCGGCCCCCGTGGCTCCTCTGCAGGGAGGATTCTATGGCGGGCATGGAGCCCAGTGCCCCCCGCGTTCGCACAGGGAGGGTTTTGGGGAGCGGCGCGAGCCGCGATGCTTTGTGCAGGGGATCTTTGTAGCACGGAGAATTGGCTGTGAGCCGCAGTGGGAGCTGCGGGAGGGAGCAGAGTGGAGCTGGGTGCTGGGATGGAGAGGAGCTGGGCAGGACAGAGGTTCCAGGGAAAGGCGTTTCTCTTCCAGCTGAGCAGGCAGGAGCCCGGGCAGGCGGAGGCAGCCAGCAGTGGCCTCTCCCCGCCAGACGTAGCCGTTCCAGCTCTGCGCTGGTGCGACACCGCGGCACTATTATTAGAYTCCGGTAAGTCTCTGTGGGTAGCTGTGAACTCCCCGATGCCTCCAGTAGCTCAGCAGACACCACGGCAGAGTGGGATCTGCCGGCACCGGTGGGGACGGGGGGCCCTGGTGAGCTCAGAGGGGGTGCGGGTGGCAGCGAGGGGCGGCAGARCCTCCCCGGCACGAGGGCACGGGGAGCCATGCACCACAGCCTGAGCTGGAGCAGCAGAAGGCAATTAGTTGTCTAACAAGAAGTTTGGCTGATGAGGAGGGCACGGAGCCCCGGGGCATGCCGGCGGTGAGGAGGGCAGAGCTCGGGGGTCGGTGGTGGCCAGGAGAGATGCTGCCCCGGCAGAGATGCGGGACGCAGGGCTCTGCGTGAAGCCGCACCTAAAAACCACATCTGAATTTCACAGCATCGGTCTAAAATGGAAACACGATGCTCCATCACCACCGTCTTYGGCAGGAGGCATGGGGGAAGCATGGTGGGGCTGCGGCACACCGGGATACCCCATCCCGTGCCGGAGGAGGGCTGGGGCTGGGGAGACATGGCGTCTCCCTGCTCCCACCCTCTCCCCCAGCMTGGTTTCCAAGCAGGAGTGTTTAAATGCCTTTTATGTTGTGACTCAAATGATGAAAGGCTCAAAAATGGGAGTAACAAAGACGAGTTGTACTTCAGAATAAAAAAACCCATGAAAGCAGCAGATGCTGTCATAGGAATAAATTGTATCAACAGCGATCAGATGGGAAGTGAAAAGTCAGAATGGAGTTGCTCCCTCTTTCCCGTTTCCAGCAAAAATGTCTGGGTCCATGAATTTAGCCAGAATCAGGTAGGATGAAAGACTTTGTCTGACAAGGCATTTCAAAGCATCTGGGAGCCTCTGGAGAAGATGTGGCCACTTGGACAGGGAAACAGAGCCCCTCAGTTTTAATGAGCATTTCAGTTGCCTTCCTTTATCCTTCTGCCAAGATCTTCCTCCCCACCCCCCCCCCCCCCCCCCCGACAGGGAAACAGAGCCCCTCAGTTTTAATGAGCATTTCAGTTGCCTTCCTTTATCCTTCTGCCAAGATCTTCCTTCCCACCCCACCCCACCCCCCGCCAAAAAACCTGATTTCTGCTGTTTGCGATTTAACTTTGCAAAATGTGCATTTAAGCAACACGACGTGAGGAGGCCGAGAGTAAAACGTCCCTGTCACTCCATACAGCCCGGCCTGTTGCTTCTTGCCATAAATACCTCCCCACTGCGGCCGGCCCCACCATTTCGGCTGCTGCTGGGTCGGCACCACGTGCCTGCAGCCAGGACCCTGGCACCGGGACCCTGGCACCGGTGCAGCTGCAGCCCCTTAGTCCTCCGTGACAGTGCTGGAAAGGGCAGCAGGGCCGGGGGGAAAGCAGCCGTCCCCCCCCAGCCTCCCCCAGCCCCTTTTGCAGGAGCTGAGCCGTCCATCAGTGATGCTCCTTTGGGGGACGGGTTGTGTATTTTAGGAACAGCCCCGCTGAGCATCGGTGAGCAGCGCTGCATTCCCAAGGGCTGTGTCCGGTCCCCCCCAGACCAGTTTGCATGGCCTGCCCAGTCCCAGAAGGATGCTGGCAAACTGGGAGGGGGAGGAAAGGATGCTTGCTCACTGCGCAGGGAGCAGGATTGCTTTTGAAGGCAGATGGTAGCGCTCAAAGCAAACTCTTTAAGCGCCCTGTTAGCCAGTGGGCGCAATCCCCGCAGCCATCCGGCATCCCCCCACTTCTGCTGACTCAGCAGCTCAAAAAAATGGGTGTYGCTGCCCCCGCAGCCGGACAATGCMCYCAGCGCATCCCCCAGCCCTGCCCCAGCTCCTTCCCCAGCGCAGCCAGGTCGGACGCTCTCACTGTTCAGCTGTATCCTGCTYCTCTCCAGCTTGCAGTATTTCTCCGCAGCGGTATTCCTAATAGGAATTTTGGGCTGTGGGCTCCAGCCCGTCCATCCCCAGCAGGAACATCTGCTCCTGGAGAGGCTCGGGTACCACCGGCGCGGAGGTGCGCACCTGCCAGCCTGCGGTACACCCCTCTTCGGATGCAACTGCGGGTTTTTTCCTTACATTTCTGGCTCATCCGCCTCATCCTCGGACAGTCTTGGCGGATGGATTGGCGGGGGTCCGATGCCTGACTTGTCCATCCCACTGCTGGCGCAGACAAAGGCTGGCGTGGGTGGCTTTACGCCAACGCATGTCTCGCGCTCACCATTATTACCTAGCGGAGAAGGGATTGTAACGGGATTTATAACGACTTACTGAGAAATGGGCTCTGATTAGCCTGATGGGAAGCGATGGACGTCATGCGAGGGGCGTTGGCAGCCGCTAGCAGCAGGGCAGAGCTCCAAAAAGTGGAGGGCGAAGGAGCCTGGCCCCCGCCAYATCCCCCCACGGCAGCAGCCGGCCCACGAGGGTTGTGCTGTGCATCGAACGGGAGCCCTGCCAGTCATGGGGAAAGTGAGGACGTTGACTTTAAGTATTTAATTGGCTCCTAAAGCAGTAGGAAATCTCCGGAACCAGCGGAGGGGCAGGACTGCRGGGCCGGCGTGGTCTCCTCCTCGCCCCCCTCCACATTTAGGGGGGCTTTGGCAGCTCAGGCAGCACCCCCCTGCCYGTACGCTCCCCTCCAGCCCYTCCACGTGCTCACGCGTGGCCCCAYGCAGCGGTGACAGCCCAGCCACTGCGAGCATGGCCGCAATTCCCATACACCCCCTTCGGTCCATGAATACTTTTCCTGGYCCTCCACTCTGTGCACAGAAACATTGCCCTCCTTCGTAGGGAAGGTTACAAACCACCCAAATAATTCACCCAGTTTGGGTCACATCCACTTCCCCGGTCCCCTGCCTGCCCCGGGTGCAGAGCRGGTCCCACTTCTCCGCGTCTTTCAGCATCTCCTGTTCCCTCCCCAGCCCCTGGAATGATTTACCATCTCCCCGTCTCCCCTTTCCGCTGTGACTGGATCACGCGCAGGCTATAATTAATAGAAATTAGACTGTCGAGACCTTGCAGCCCCCGTCCCGTAATTACTTGGCCTTGCTGCATTCGAGGCACAGAGATCGGCAGCGAGCTTGCAAGCCACCGGCAATGGCAACGCATCCCGTTAACAAGCTATTTTTATTAAGCTTTTAATGCAGGCRTTTGCGTGGCGCTGGGGGATGTGCAGCATCTCCACAAAGTCTGCTCCCGGGGGGGATGCATGGGGGATATTTTGGGATGAAATGCCGGCATCAGAGCTAGACAAAGCAGGATATTAGCAAAGTGCCGTGTCCCGGCCACGTTCATCGCTCGCACATTAATTCCCAGCACCCAACCGCTCCAGACGCCCACTGTCCAACCGTACACATTTCAGGGGCTTGGCAAAGCATTGATGCTCAGCGAGCGGTGGCCCCCCCGATCCTCAGCTCCCCCACATCCCCCCGCACCCCAAGAGCCATGCGGGAGTGTAACGACACCTGACGTCTAACTGGGCACGCGGCATCTCCCCCCCGGCTCATTAAACCTCCTAACGGCCCCCGTGCGAGGCGTGGGTCGGCCCCGGATGATGGGCAGAGGAGTGATGGAGCGCAGCTATTCACACTGCTCTGCTTTTATCGCTGTGCTTTTTGCAAGCTGGTAAAAAGTTCAGTGCAAAGCACAGGACAGGTCTCTGAAAGGCAGCCGCGCTCATGACCCAGCGTGCCGGCACACGTCTCCGGTGGGAATGGGGTTTTGCCATTGTCTGCGATGGTTGCTTGGCTGCCGACCCGCAGGGATGTTCACTTGGAGGGCTCACGGCATCACACAGCCTGAGAGGAGACCAAGGGCCTGAGGAAAGGTGCTGCTGCCCATTTCGGGTGCGGGAGAGAGACCCGAGGCTGCGGGCTGGGCTCCAAATGACGCCATCGCTTTTTATTTTTCTTCATGGGAAGAAAATGTGACAGAGCCGGTGGCTTTGATGCCCGCCCGTCAGTCTCCTTCCCCCCTGCTGCAGGCGGAATGATGTGCYGCTGAATGGGGAAGAAGGTACATGACAGGCTCCAGTTTGCCCTCTTCTYCACCAAACACAAGGACATCCAGTAAATTTGAAATGTAGAAAGACTGAAAAGAGATGAAAGGGAGYCTACGCGGCACGGTACGTAATTGGCTTGTGGATCTCGGTGGCACAGGACACTGCTGGGGTCGGGACCTCAGCAGGATTACACGTTTATAGAGCTAATTCTCTCCCTATTAGCCATGCTAGCATAAAAACACTGCAGAAGGGCCCTTTGCCTCCCTGTTCTGGGCCATCATCCGCTCCCTGCTCCATCCAGGTAAAGATCTGTCCCGGCCAGTCCATCCAGCTCATCCCTGGTTTTTGCAGCCTCCGGTTTTTGCATCTCCTGTGGACGTGGGCTGGCTGGCAGGGCAGCGGAGCGTGCACCGAGAGCCCGGGTGGCTGTCACTTTGCTCTTCCATCTCACATTTGCTCTGTTCTGGCTGTATTTCTGATCCTAAAGAAACTCTTCGTAGGTCCCAGCCAGCCGCTGGCAGGGAAATGAGCTGGTGAATCTGCTTTCAGTACACATGAGCTTGTTCAGCATTTGATAGGGATCTGTCTGGTGCTCATCTGGGGTGGGTTTTGTCATTTCATCTGCAATTGTTTTGCTGTAAAGCCTCTCGGAGGGTTCTCTAGCTGGCTGTTTTACAAAGGACGCCATCCTTATTAGTACTGTGAATTGAACTACTTTGCATTTCTGTGAATGGGAAGGAAAACTTGTCACCTCAGGACAAAAAGGGAGTGGAAGTATCTGATGATCCCCTGAGACGCCTCAGACAATCCACTAAGCTCAAGTCACCTCCTGTATTTCTCTCTCCTTGGGGGCAATTGGAATTATTATTCCCCTCTCAAGGACCTCAAGATGTCTCTGTCCTTTGCCAATTCCCATCCTGGCTTTGCTGCGGGCTGGTGGCGTGTCCCGCCGCAGCCCTGTCCTGYGCCGGGGACCAGCAGAAGATGCCTGGTGCCTGCTGGGGTCAGGACGGCAGCGCCGAGAGTCGGCGAAGCCGCCGGTCGTGCCTGAAATCCTGCAGTATCTATGCATGCTGTGCTCAGGGTGTCCCCTGGGCCACACCGTCCTCTCCCGGAGGGGCAGGAGCATCCTGGTGTCCATCGACACCTCCAGCCGCCGCAGGACCCAAGGACTCGACTCATCCATCTGTGAAACCAGACGTGCCGTTTCCCTCTGGACCGGAACGTCCCAGTGGCTTTTGAGACGCTGGTCCATCATGTGCGATGGGATGAGACGCAGGGGCACAGTAMACCCTCCGGCAGCAGGGAAAGCAGAGTCAGGAATAGAAGATGATCTCTTCTCCCTGGTATCCAGCGATAGGACGCTTGGGAATGGTTCAAAGCTGTACCAGGGGAGATTTAAATCGGACATTAGGAAGCATTTTTTACCGAGAGGGTGGTCAAAAACTGGAACAGGCTTCCCAGAGAGGTGGTTGATGCCCCAAGCCTGTCAGTGTTTAAGAGGCATTTGGACAATGCCCTTAATAACAGGCTTTAACTTTTGGTCAGCCCTGCAGTGGTCAGGCAGTTGGACTAGATGATCGTTGTAGGTCCCTTCCGACRGAAATATTCTGTTCTATTCTATTCTCTTCTGTTCTATTCTGTTCTCTTCTATTCTATTCTAAAGATCTGCCTCCAACCCCATGCAGGCATCAGCCCAGCCTCTGATTTAGATAATCTTCTCCCCAACGCTGGCTTTCAGGCTCTGCACCGAGATACCAGGTTTGTGCCCTGGGCCTGCAGCCATAGGACCGGCAGCATCCGACTGCAGCTGTATTCCAAGGGCATTGCTGGATGGAAGGCGTACTGCAAACTGGGGTTAAGCAGAGCAGATTACACGGGGAAAACACACTCTACACTCCCTCTGTTTCTGCATATGTTAGTCATGAAACAAGCATTTAAATTAAACAAGTTTCTGTAGCCGAGTTTCCAATCCCACAGCCGCATTGGCCTCCTTTTTTTTCCCCTTTTTCTTTAGCTGGAGCAGCGGGAGGAGGAGATGCAGACACAGAGAGGGGTGCTAATTAAACAGGGAGTTCCACATTAGGGTACAAATCCTCTGGACCAGCACAAACCCTGCCAATTTCTGCATTTATTTATTATTTTTTCAGTACAATTGTAATTTCCAGTGGTGCCTCTAGCACTGGGAGAGAGTTCAGGGGCTGCTCTCGGAGAGGATTAGTGTGCTGGAAGCATTATTACTTTCCTTCGCTGTGAATTCAGGAGTGATTCCCTGATGGCTGCACTCTATATAGAAGTGAATCGGTGCTAATTTGTTTTTGAGGATCACACATCCACCAACATGTGAAAGACAATCCTGCTTCTCAACGTATATTTTGAGTCAGTGCTACAGCAAACAACGGAAAATAAGCAAGCAAAGGAAGCCAGACCTGCCTCACCCGGAAAGCCAGAGCTGGAAAAGAATGGACTTAATTTTTTTTTTGCTTGTGTGAGTTGGTGCTCCATCTTTCCAGGAGCTTTTTTTGGGTTTTGTCTGCGCTGCCCATGGCGGTGGGCAGCAGGGTTTTGGGCATCCCTTGCACAGAAAGCCTCAGGGACACTGCATCGGACGGGATGTCAAAGAGACTGAGCATAAAAGGCTCCCTTTTTAATTATTTTTTCCTTTTAAATCATCCTCAAGTTTAACTGYAAGAGAGGAATAAATTAACTAATGGAATCTGTAATGACGGAGGGGCCGGGCACCTGGCGGGAGAGCAGCCGCCCCGCCACCCATCGCTCCTCTCTCTTTATTTGTGTGATTCAGAGGGACGCGGTCCGTGGGGAGATATCAGAGCCGGCTGAAATGGAAGACAAAGCTATTGTTTCAAACAGAGTTATTGATTTTTACATTATTACACTATGAAATTTATGGTCTGGTTTCAAACTGCAATAGGAGTTAATGACCACCATCCAGAAACTTCCAGGTGACCTTGTCCTCGACTTTGGTGGAGGAAGGTGAATAGCTCCGGATACCAGGTCAGCAAATGTGAAATGAACTTGCGACACCCTAAAGAACTTGATTTTGGGGTGCAGCTGACCCCAGGCCTCTGCCCTGAGCTTTAGCTCKCAGTAAACTCCAAGCTGGTTGACAGCAGTGATGGAGGGGGGGAAATTGGACCTTCTCAGCTCCAGAYGAAAGCCACTTCTGCTGTTAAGCAACATTTTGCTCCTCTTGAAGCACCRTGATGTCCTCAGAGTTCCTGGGCACGGTTCTCCATCCTCAACCCCCGGCCCAGCACAGCCTGGCTGACCAAGGGTTTGCTCCGGCCGGTCACCGCTGGAGAAATGCAAACCAGGGGCTCCGGGACGGCTGAGAAGCACCCRGGAGAGGAGGCAACACAGCCCGGAGCAAGAGAAACCCCGTAAGAGCGGAGAGCAGTGGGCAATGCCCGCAAAGCAGGCAGCTGCCCGCAAAGGSCATGGCCCATTCCCGGTGCCGGCTGGCTCTCCCGTCCGGGCCACGCAAGGAAGATTTGGTTTTTAACGTTGGGGCTACAAAGTGGGGTCAGGAGGGAGTCCAGTTAACACACAAGATACTGGTGCTACAGAAGGGTTTGTAGGGGCTGCAGCACTCCCCAGTCTAAAGCCTTTTCCTGGCTTTTCTTTAAAAGGTACCTCCCAATGCATCTTTTGGCTTCAGCCTCTTCCCAAAGCTTTCCTTAGCAATATTCCTTCCAAATTTCCTTGTATGCTTCTTCCTCTGGGAACAGTCTTTCCACTTGCCTACAAAGAAACACAATTTCCAGCTGCTGGAGAAGGATTTTTTTTCTTGTAGTACCTTCTCCCTGGAACATCCCTGACGCCTCACCCCGAGCTAAAGTCGTGTGAAGCCAGTAGCCTCCAAGCTCATCTTCTGCCTCGGAGGTCATAATTGCCATTAAATCACAGCTTGCCTAACCAAATTATGCAAAACCGAAATTATCTCCAATGATTTTTATGTTGCTGAAATGTTCCAGAGCTGCTGGGGTGATGACTGGGGGATTGGGAGCAGCTGTCACTCCATCAGAAACCATAACTCCAAACAGCTGGGATCTGTCAGTTATTTATGACACCGTTCGCAAAAGAGAAAAAAAAAAAAATAAATGAGGAAGGTGGATGGGTGGTTGCCAGTCTCTGGCTGAAAGGCAGCTCATGCAGAAAGCAGAGCCCCGTGCTGTGTCCCGGTGCTGGGAGCTGCAGCCGATGCTGCGGGGAGCAAACCCAGCGAGGATGCTCCTGCTGCCGAGCGCTGCTGGACCACGGGGCAGCACCCAAAGGGCTTTGCAGAGAGGCTGAAAGCAAGCTGCTGCTCGCTGGGGAATTTAGTCTTTGTGATAGTGAGGGCAGGCTTGTTTATTTTATCCTCTGTGTTGCAAAAAAAAGAAAAAAAATGAGGAAAAAAACCCGCAGCTCCTAAGCACAGGTCTGACACCGCTTTGTCGAACCACCCCAGATCTGAAGTTTCATTCTTGGCTTGCGCCCAGTAGCCGTCACTGCTCTGGCCTTGCCTTTCATCGTCCTTCGCTTGGCAGATGAAATTGTGAACGTTTGAGGCTTCTTTTTCTCCCTAAACAACAGTTTCTCTCTGTGGCGGTGTGAACATCCCATTCTGAGTTAGTTCCCAAGTTTCAAAGTATATTTTCCCCCCAGGGTCRTAGTTGTATCTTTGTGCCCCGGTTCACTCGGGGTGGATTTAGAAAGCATCCTTTGATAGATCCAGGGTGTGAATGGGGCAGGAAAATCTCTYTCTGGAGAGACAGCGATGTGGTGGTGTTACACCAGGTGTGAATTTGGCCTCAGAAGAGGGTGAGTGATGAGTAAGCTTCTGCCTTTTTGATAATACCAGCTGTGAGCAGAAGCCAGATGCTTTGTCCCCATTTGTAGCTCACTCCAGTTAAGTATTATTATTTATATTATGTAGTAGCTATACCTAGTGTTTTATGGCAGTAAAGATACATAAATCAGCAACCAGAAGACGAGGGCTTTGCTCTAAAGAGCTTATAAATCTAACAGCTTGAGCAGCACCGGTAATGGACRCAGTAAGCAGGCAGTCAAGTTGCATGTAGACATGAGCTAAGATGGGTCTCCCAAAGCAGATGGTGCTTTAGGAGAGATTTGAAAGAGAAGCAACCCGCTCCGTCCTCGAGACCAGATCCTGCCGGAGAATTAGACGGGCCATGACCCGTATAGCTTGTCCGGGTGGAGAGGTGAAAGCGTCCATCTGAGAAAAGCMGCTCGCAAAGAGGGCTCGTGGCAGGTCTGCCTTTTGGGGGGCTCTGCAGGTGCATCCCCCCCGGGGGCTGAAGCATCTCTTCTTGCCCTAAGTGGTTTCTTCCCCTTGAGCCTGAGACTCCTAATGAAAATAAGTGGCGTTATATCTTCCTAAATAAACCAAGGCTCTGCCTTGCTCTGAGATGCAGTAAAGCCTTAAAAGCCTTAAAATGCAAGAAAACTGCCGGCGGGCGCAGGTACACCCTGCTCTCTGGATCGAGCAGTGCCACGGGGACAGGCTGCCCGCAGAGCAGAGCCGAGGCCAGCGTCCCTGCTGCGGTGGCGGAGGAGTGCTCCAGCCCTTCAAACCTTCCCCCCCCCGATCCTGGGTACCAAACCAGCTTTTTTTAAAAAATTTCTTCCTGTGCTGGCACCGGTCCGGGAAGAACCTGGTCTGGGTTGGAGAGAGATGTGCTGTGTCTGGCCGAGCACGCCGGCTCCGGGCGTCTGCACTCTTCTGGCCGCTTTCAGCTCTTGCACAAATTGAGGCTTCACGCTAAATGCATTACGCTATATAACAATTAATCCCATGCTACATATAGAAAGTCCTTACTCATCAATAATGCATGCGGGAGGAGTGATTTTCACTCTCAGTAATAAGGCTAAGACAATGGAAACAAGCAGGTAATGGAGAACATTTATAATTATGTTAATCTAATAATGAGTCTAATGCTGTTAAAAGTAAGACTGCAAACTGGACGCATCCAAAGATAAATTATTTCAAGCATTCATTAACTGATGCCTAATTAATGCCCAATTAGAGAGATGCTACATGGGAAATGGTTTGTACAGTCGGACGAATTCATTCCAATCACCGAAACCTCAGTCAAAAGCAGGAGGCAGCAGAAGGACACGGCGAGCAGAAGCCGAGGTGACACAGTGCATCAGCGAGAGAAAGCCAGGAGATAAACACCCCCTTGCTGGTTTTATCYGTGTCAGGAGGGCTTTGTTTTTATTCATTTCACTGGCAGGTTTCTGTAGGATTTTTCTGTGCCGCTTTTGAAGCTCTCCCTCCCTGGTGAGCTCCGACACACGTGCTGGTGACCCTCCATCTGCCTCGCAACCTTTACAAGATGAAGTCAAAAGGGCTGTGTCAGGAATAACGAGTTCAACAAGTTAGGCAGTGTCTAACTCGAGGGAGTGGGGCTGGGACCTCYGGGAAGCTCCCACCAGTGCTTTCCAGCCTGGGAAGCCCAGCGAGACCCARGCGCTCCTGGCTGTCTCATCCTGGAGGGCTCAGCTGCTGGCCATCGGGACGCTGGTGTTACCAGCCTCAGGAGTTTCATGGCTCCATGGCCACAGCCTGTTTGTTTCTAGGGTGTCTCATACCTGGATCTAAACTGTGACCTAGCCCAGGGCATCCCAGGAGCAGCTTCTCACAGCACTAGGCAATCGGCAGATTTTATGGGCTTGGAGGGGAAGCATCCTTGATGAGACCACGTGCCCATAGCACATCCACACGTTTCCTCTTTCTGAGTCCTGCCCACTTAATTATTATTTTTTCTCAGCATCCATCCTTCTGTTTCCCCATTCTCCTTACCCCCAAGTTACAGCACGGAGGTAGAAAGCCACAGAATCACAGAATCATTACGGTTGSAAAAGACCTYTAAGATCATCRAGTCCAACCATCAACCCAGCACCCATGCCCACTAAACCATGTCCYRAAGCRCCWCATCCACACRTTTTTTGAATGCCTCCAGTGTTGGTGACTCCACCACTTCCCTRGRCAGCCTGTTCCAACGCTTGACTACCCTTTCGGTGAAGAAATTTTTCCTAATATCCAATCTAAACCTCCCCTGGCRCAACTTGAGGCCATTTCCTCTCRTCCTAACATCCCTGGCTTTTCTTCCTACCATCCTGCTCTTGGGAAGCTGAGAACCAGAAAGACCCCAGACTATCCCCACTGCCATCCGTGACCGCGGGAGTCACATCTCCCTCTCTGTAGGAACTCCAGCCATTAACTCACAAATGCCTGTTAAAGAGATGGACCCAGTTCCCTCTGACCTTTACCTCCGGAGTTATCCCTGCAGGCAGGGAGCCGTTAAACACCGCGCTCCCTTTCGGCAGGAGCCTCTACTTGGCCATGCTCCAGGGACCCCCAGGCTGCCTTCGTCCACCGCCGCACATTGCTAACAGCCGCCTGTCATCRCCACCCCTATACGTGAAATCGTGTATGCTCCGAGATCCCTGCCCGGCTCCACCTCCCGTCAGTAATCCCGTTAGCCTGGCAACTGTCGTGTCACAGAAGAGCGCATAAAACTGTTGTTTGGAAGCAATATGTAATCTTCCAACCTGCTGCTTATAGCTGGGAGATGGTTTATTGATTCAGACCCTTGTGATTTGGTATTTGCAATAACAGACTCTGCATGTGGCAGATCGTCACAGCGCTTGTGCCTGGCAGGATTTTACTAATAAACATAAGACCTACAGAAGGCTTTGTACTTCAGTGTCACCGAGGTAAGACGGGGAACATGAAGCCGTCCCACCTTGGTGAAGCACATCCGCGAGWAAAAAACCCAGCAGAATGTATCTGCAAACGTAGCTTTATCTTTACCATCATTATCTGGCACTCGGATAATCACAATATCCTCAGGATACTGCTGTTTCCCAGGCTGCGCTTGCACGGCGAGCTGCAGCGAGGGCTCCCATTTTGGCAGGGAGCGCTCGATAGTCAGCGCCGGCACGATGCTCCCACCAGCGCAGCCCCTTTCTCATCGCAAAGGCACGACAGCAAAGCCAAAATGGCACGGYGGTGACTTGGAGAGCGTTCCTTTTCCTACACAGCCGTAGGAGTTGTCGCGAATTAAACGTTCCCGACTTACAGCCCCTTTCTGGCAGCGGAGCAGGAATGAGACATCCCTCCTGGTAGCCGGTGCTTAATTTCTGAAGGGCAGCGCCTGGAAGAAGTTCCCCCCTTCTCAGCMCAGCCAAAGCTTGGTCCAACGCTTTGGCTAGCCGTGCTATTTTTTTTTTCATTAACAGCCCAGTCAGAGATGACTGCCTCTTACTGGTAATTTATGGAGAGTCYGAATAACCCAGTTTATCTAAAAATGTGACAACTTTGTGCTGAAAGGATGGGTCCAGATGGACGGGTCACCTGCTGTTAACTATATGGTAACAGATCTCCATACCAGGCGAAAGGCAACAGTAACCACGGAGTTGTGTTTCAAACACAATTAATAAGAAAACAGTGAGGGTTTTTTTGCCTCCCACTTACATTCAGCTGTAGGCGCTGAAAAAAGGGACTGTAAAAGCCCAAGGGGTCCAGGCTCATGGACTAGCTGGTGATAACGACATGGAGTAATTAGAGATGAACTCCACTTCCACTCTTGTTTTTCAGATTATTACAAGCCGAGTGCAAGGCGAGGACTCGTGGGCAGGATGGCACTGGCAGCTGTACGCTGCTCCGATACTACTCCTTTGCCCTGTAAAGTCCAGAGGCAGAATTCATTAGACATAAGCAAATTTTGCGTGTAAGAGGAAAAAGCCATATCTAGGAGGAAAATCTGAATGAGAAATGACAAGTCTGGTGCAATGAGTCTAAAAAGCCACTTGGCGCAGAAGGAATAGCCTGAAAGCAAGCCTGGTGCGAGGAGTGGGAGCGAGATGGGAACGGGGCGGCGAAACCGGCACTCTGAGAGCTGAGCAGAGGGAGGGGATGATTACTGCCTTGCTCACCGCTTCTCCTCTGCCGCGAGAAAGCCCCGGTCACAAGCACATACTGTAGCATTAGAGGATGCAATATGCTTTGCCACAGGACATCCATTTAAAAATATGTCTGAGCATCCCACTTCCAAACGGAGTTTTCAGCTCAGCCTTTTCCACCAGCTGCTGACAACATATTTTCCTGTAAAACACTTGGTTTTCAGGGYGGATGGGGGTGTCTAAAAACTGTAGTAAAAAGAGATGGCGGGGATGGGGCTGCGGCTTTGGGGGAGCTGGGTGTGCTCTGCAGAACGCGCTCGCTGCACAYGTGTAATTTTAGGTGATTCGCTGGGAATTACTAAAGCTTTTCCTCTCCGATACGTAAGCGCGGGCGATTTGAGAGACGCATCACAGGAGGGGTGGACACCTRTGAGGGTTTGCCTCTCCTCTGTTCGCTCTCACACATTTGTACAACTGCCTTTCCCCCGACTGCGCTGCCTGCCTGCAGGCGAAGGGCTCTGCTGCCTGCACTGCCAGCGGGAATTCCCCCCAGAAAGTTTCTCCTGCCCGGATGGGGCTGGGAGCGCAACCGCCTGCCTGCTGCAGGCAGGGCGAGGAGGCAGGGACTGCTCCATACATCACGTTTAAACTACCGTGGGTGATGAGCCCACTCATCACAGCCGCAGTCGTTTCCGTGGGTAATTCATGAGCAGAGAGGAGGGCTGAGTTAATTGGAGGCGTTTTTCACCCGGAATAGTCCCYGCGGCGGCGATGGGTGGGTGGGGGGGTACCCGAGTCCCCGCTGACGCCGCTCTCCCCTCTCTCCGCACAGGCGGGTTCGCAGAGCTGCTCCTGGTGCTGCTGGGGCTGAAGGTGCCCGGCGCCCTGGGCTGCCCCACCGACTGCGTGTGCTACCCGGCCCCGATGACCGTCAGCTGCCAGGCTCACAACTTCGTCACCATCCCCGAGGGCATCCCCGAGGACAGCGARAGGATCTTCCTCCAGAACAACCAGATCACCTTGCTGCTGCGGGGCCACTTCAGCCCCTCCATGGTCACCCTCTGGATCTACTCCAACAACATCACCTTCATCGACCCCAACACCTTCGATGGGTTCGTCAACCTGGAAGAGCTGGACCTGGGGGACAACCGCTACTTAAGGGCTTTAGCTGCAGACACTTTCCAAGGGCTGGTGAAACTCCACGCCTTGTATCTGTACAAGTGCGGGCTGAGCTCCCTCCCCAGCGGGATATTCGGTGGCCTCCACAACCTGCAATACCTTTACCTGCAAGACAACCACATCGAGTTCCTTCAGGATGATATTTTTGTTGACTTGGTTAACCTCAGCCATCTTTTTCTCCATGGAAACAAGCTCTGGAGCCTCCATCAGAACACATTCAGGGGACTAATAAACCTGGATCGGCTGCTCATCCATCAAAATCAGCTGCAGTGGATTCACAGGCGGGCTTTTCATGACCTCCGAAGATTGACCACCCTTTTCCTATTCAATAACAGCCTCTCGGAGCTGCAGGGGGACTGCCTGGCCCACCTGGGAGCCCTGGAGTTTCTCAGGCTGAACGGGAACCCGTGGAGCTGCGATTGCAAAGCCCGTTCGCTCTGGGAATGGCTGCACAGGTTCAGAGGCTCCAGCTCCAGCGTCATCTGCGAGTCCCCCGAGCAGATGCACGGCAAGGACCTCAAGGTGCTAAGAGCAGAAGACTTTAGGAACTGTTCGGGGTCCGAGTCGCTCCATCAGATAAAAACACATACTTTCTCCACAGCAGACAGAGGAGCCTCCAAAACCCACCACCCTCACCACTCCTCCAAGGAGAAGGGGAAGGAGAGAGGGGCCGAGAACAGTTTGCACAGCAGCCAGCCCGCCGCCCCCCCCAGCTCCCGGCCGGGCTATCGCAAACCCGGCAAGAACTGCACCAGCCACAAAAGCCGTAACCGAACCTCTAAACCGGTATCCTTGGGGCCGCGGAAAAACGGGCAGGAGGTTCCAGACTATGTGCCTGATTATCAGCACAAATTCAGTTTCGGGGTGATGCCAACGCTCCCCCCCAAACGCAAGGGTAAGTGTACCCGGCGGATGCCCATCCGCCCCCCCAGCGGGGTCCAGCAGGCAGCCGGCTGCTCGGGGCTCAGGGCATCGCTCCTGGTTTTTATGATGGTGTTAGCGGCCGTCATACGCTGAGCCCTCGCTGCGGACGGAGCGAATCTGTACTGCCACCAATCTACAAAGGACCAGAGTTTCTTTTCTTCTTCTTTTTTTGTACGTGGCGAGCGTTGGCCTGGCAAAGGGAAGAACGTTGTCTCGGCTTCTGACGGTCTCTCCGTGCCCGGCCAGGCTGCCAACGCGGACTGTGCCGAAGGCAGTGGGAGCGGATTAAAAGGCATTATCACACCTTGTCACAAGCAGCCTAACCGAGCACCTACAACAAAAAAAGCCAACCTTACAAAAACCCAGATAACAGGGACGGTAGCCAATTCGTCGGTGACAACAACCGGACAAATGGACTGTATCCATGCTCTTGTGAAATCCCGTTCGTTTGAGAGCGCTCTGAACGACCCCTCCAATTACCAAAAGGAACATAATTGCTGTAAAAACGATCACCAATTAAGCCTACACTGTTTCTCTGAAAGTGAGTGCAAGGACACTGATACCGATGTAATACGGACATTGGTTCTCCCACGTTTTAGCCCTTTTGGCTCCAAACCCAGAGGCCAGAGTTGGCTGGGAATCTCTTAGAAGACAATCTCAAACCCCTGAATATCTCAGGCATTACAGCAGAACAGGGCTTGCCTGCTGGGCTTGGAGTAGCCAACAACCAAAGGAAAGACTGATTAGAGGTGGAATTAAACAAAAAAAACAACAAACCCAACACTTAAAGAAATGAGGTACYCGCAGGAGGTGCGTTTTTTTGTAACCGTGTTCACACATCTGAAAAAAAACCCAACCCCAACAAATGCACAGGCTCCCCCCTTCCCCTCAATTATCCATATGTATGTCTTATAATGTTTATAAACTATATGGAAACTATATCTTCAGAACTAAGGATTGTATCGTTGAATTTATAGCAGACCAGTATATGATTTTTTTTCTCAAGAAAACAAACCGGCAGCAGTGCCTACAGATGCTGAAAGCCATCGGGCGGGCTCAGTACGCGYGGGGGAACCACAGCGGACCAATGTTCTCAGCAATTCAGAGCACTAAACTTGGGGGGGGGTGTGTGGGTGGGGGGTGTGTGCAATGCAGCAAAGTCCATATCCAGAGAGCCAAAACTCACCCTTACATCCTAATTTGTAACCGGGGGGAGAGAGAGAGATTAATTAGTCCAAATAAATAGAGCCATAGAGCTCTGTCTCCGGAGAGCGCTGCGAGGCCCCGGGGAGGAGAGGGGCTTTTTTGGGGCTGGAGGCAGAGAGGGGCTTCCCAGCCGTGTCGGCGGCGTGAGGACCTTTATAGCTGGACTAAGGTTTTCACTGGGGCAGCAAGGAGCAGTTCCCAGGCTGCAGATAGTCCTGACAGCGTCAGGAGAGGTTTTTTTTCTTAAAAGGAACAGGTTGTGTCATGGGAAGAGTCAGAGGAGGGGGAAACTACGGCTCGTAGGGGACCGTCRAGAAGCGCAGTGCCCAGGGTTCCTGGTCCGCCATGGGAGAGGAAAATAAATGGTCCAAGACAGCCGTACGAAGGGGGTTGTGGCTAGGTGGGGGAGAGGGAGCAGATCTGCTTGTTCCCCTCGTCCCGAATTAAACCCCGCGGCAGAGCGATGCGTTTGCTGGTCGGGGGCTCGGCAGAGCCGGCGGCATCACCGACGGCAGCCCGTGGGCTCGGGGAGGTGCTGCCCAAATTCTGCAGTCGGTGTGAATTCTCTGTCAGCGTGGATATGTGAGACCAAACAGACACTGAGGTTAATGAAACAAGGGAAATAAAAGTGATCTTGGACAAGAAAAGGCTGCTGTTCATTTCGCAACGATATCCCAGCGGCGGCACGTTTCCAGCCTGTAGCTCACGTGTGGGGCTGGAAAGCCCAAAGGAAACGGCTCGTGTTTTCCATGAGACACACCACTAGCCTCAGGAAGAACGGGCCGGCTCGGGAAATCCACTCTCCCAACCACTTTGGGGATGGGGAGAGGGTATTTATGCAGCGGCAGATCCCCTGGAGGTGTCTGGAAATGAAAAGGGGAACTTCCAAGCAAAAAAAAAAAAAAAGAAAAATCCCTGATGCACTTATTTTTAAGAGCGGTTGGGTGCTGGGAGCGGGCAGCTGGGGGGGCACGGTGTCTTCTGTCTGCCTCGCAAGCGAGGAGGGGCAGGGGCTTGGATGCTCTGCTTTTAAATATCCTTCTTGGGGAATAGCAGGAGTAACTGGGAGGAGAAAGGAAGAGGTTACTTCATAAAACCCTCTCTCTTCCAGCTCCTACCCAAACTTTCCTGTCTACAGGGCTCTAAAGCTCCACTAAAGGGATGTCCAATGCAGCCAGAACAAATAATCCGTGATCTGAAATAGCTCCCTCACGTCCTACTCTCTATAACCAATAGCAACTGAATGAGTCTGGCACTGTCCCTTAGAAGTGGAGAATGTTGTTATGTTGGTTATTTCGTTTCATACTCTGGAAATCAAAGCTCTCAGTGGGAGAATGAAGAAGAGAAGCACTTTATTAATTTTTTTTAAGTCTGTGTGTAACTCCTGTAATATAGGAGTGAAATGTCAGCACAGGAGATGCTAATGTTTTATAAATGATTGGGGTGCAGCAGGCACGATGGATAGTCTTTGAGATGAATTATATTAGAACAGACTACGCCTGGCTCAAAACCATAATTGTATTTTTAGTATCTTTTCCTTTAACATGTAGGAAAAATAAAAGCAACTCCATGGTGTATTACAAGCCTTGTCAATCAAGCGCTCTAACTCCTAGCAATAAACGCTACTCTTTAAAAACCAGAAGGGAGACATGATACGCTGCTAAATAGGAGGTGTCACTTGACATGGTCTATAGGTTTCTGATGTTCCTCTTGCCTTCCCCTTAGCTGCTGTCCCTCCCCGCGCCCATCCTTCCTCCACGACCACAGCTCTTTGAGGATAAACTAAATTTTTATGGCATGCTCTGACACTTAGCCTCAATAACTAAGTTCCCATCTGCATGGTTCAGCTCTACCACGGCCYCTGGTTCACTCTCGTGTGTTTTTTCCCCAATCCCTTCATACAGCATGTCTTCATGCATTTTGAATGTCGCTCTGAGGACTGGCATAAATCCCCTCTTCTCCGAAGCAGCGCTCCCACAACCTCAAAGCAAACATCTCTCCAGTCGAGCGGATGCAGGTATAACCACGACTTGCCAGAGCTAGTCTGGCTCAGGCTGGAGATAAGTTGGAGAAATTTGAGATTCAATTAGAATCACTCCCAGACACCAAAGGCTTGACAGGGAGGTCCCTGGGGTGAAGGGCTGAACCCCGAGGTGGTGGTAAGCACCATGGCCCCTTTGAGACAATGTTGGGCCGTGCTGGACGTGCTCCCATTTGGACAGGTTGGATCGATGGGTCAAGGCCAACCGTATGAGATTCAATAAGGCGAAGCYCCACRTCCTTCACGTGGGTCACAACMACCCCAGGCGACACTACARGTCTGGGGAAGAGTGGCTGGAAAGCTGCCCGGCGGAAAAGGACCTGGGGGTGCTGGTCGACAGCCGGCTGAACATGAGCCGGCAGTGTGCCCAGGTGGCCAAGAAGGCCAACGGCATCCTGGCCTGTGTCAGGRATAGTGTGGCCAGCAGGAGCAGGGAGGTGATCRTGCCCCTGTACTCGGCACTGGTGAGGCCGCACCTCGAATACTGTGTTCAGTTTKGGGCCCCTCACTACAAGAAGGACATTGAGGTGCTGGAGCGTGTCCAGAGAAGGGCRACGAGGCTGGTGAAGGGTCTGGAGCACAGGTCTGATGAGGAGCRGCTGAGGGAGCTGGGGKTGTTTAGCCTGGAGAAGRGGAGGCTGAGGGGAGACCTTATCRCTCTCTAYAACTACCTGAAAGGAGGCTGTAGAGAGGYGGGTGTTGGTCTCTTCTCCCRAGTAACAAGTGATAGGACGAGAGGAAATGGCCTCAAGTTGTGCCAGGGGAGGTTTAGATTGGATATTAGGAMAAATTTCTTCACCGAAAGGGTAGTCARGCATTGGAACAGGCTGCCCAGGGAAGTGGTTGAGTCACCATCCCTGGAGGTATTTAAAAGACATGTAGATGTGGTGCTTAGGGACATGGTTTATGGTGGACTTGGCAGTGTTAGGTTAACAGTTGGACTCGATGATCTTAAGGGTCTTTTCCAACCTAAATGATTTTATGGTTCTATAAACCTAAACCCCTCCGTGCTCCACAGCTCCGCCTGGGCTCCCCCGGCCATGCCGCCGTACCCCTTCCCAGCGTGGGGGATCGAGCCGTGAACTGGTGCAGTTCACTATTGCAAGCTCAACCTTTGGATGTGCATCAATTCCCCTCTCCGGGGTCCGGGCAGACAGGCTGCTGCCGACGTGGTTAGACGCTGCCGACAGCTCCCCACAGCTCGGCTGCAAGCTCCAAACACYTCCCTTGGGAAACGTGTCACTTGGGCATTTATTTGCTCATCGGTTTCCCGTTCCTTTAGCGTTCTCCGGTCTGCCGCCCGCACCATGCGCTGCTCTGGCAGGCAAGACGAGTCCCTGTCGGTGCGGCTGCCTTCCCCTTATTTACCTGATTGCATCAGTGAGCTTTAATGCTCTAACTTTGGGCTGTTCATGCAAATCCTTTCCGTTTAAAAAAATAAATGCCAGAGAACCCAGAAGAGACCCCAGACTGTGCCTCTGGAAACTCATCCCTGGCGGCAGAATCTGGTTTCCTGAGTCAGAGCCAATTTTCTCTCCATTGTACCACTTCTCCACAGTTTCATCCCGTAATTGCTAATACGGAGCTTTTCATACATGCTTTGAAAACACAAACCATATGACACTGCATCTCTTTTATCCTCCCAGGCAGGATGAAAACCAAACACCTCTCGGATATTGAGAATAAATTTTTAGTTTATCAGTCCAAAACAAGACCACAAGTCCGCAGTTTCTTCTACATTCCCCATCACTTCCCAGACAACACTTGTGCCCCCCAGCATCAATTCCAAATTATTTCCTTTGTCTCAGAAAGTTGCTCTGCGACATGTACCCCCTTCAGAGGGACAGAGCAGAACAAAAGCATCACTTCACATTTCTCATAAGCTAAATAACACTTTTTGCGGTCCTTCAAGTTCACCCTTCCCTAAATCCTCCRTCTGTGTATGCTTTCCCTATCTTAGCTTCAACCACACCCCGGGAACACTTCCCAAGATCCCATTTCCCATTGCATGACCAAGAATATTTCCCTTTCCATCGCTTACTATCTCCCTGAGGTCTCGGAGGTTGACAGCATTCCTCTGTTCCACCAGCCCTCTTCCCTCCCTTAACGCACCCAGCAGCCCCCGAGCTCACGGCTGCTTTGGTGAAACAGGACATCGCCGACACCGGGCCGTGCTGATGGGAACGGTGATTACAGGGATGCTCTTTATTGCTGACCACGCTGGAGTTTGTGGGTTACAGACGGAAGCAAAAGCAACTATGAAAACAGGACACAGAGGACTGCAGCGGTGCTCACGTTTTGCAACRTGTATTTTTGGGAAGGTGTCACGTCGGCATCGCTGGCCAGCCAAACCACCTCTCTACCCACATACAAACCGCCCCAGGAGCAGCACCCCTCCGGAATCTCCACTCCAGTCCTCCCCTCTCCCGGAGAAACTGCCTTCAAAGGGGAGAAGGATTTTCACCTCAGTGACCACCTCAGCCCCCGGCCCCCGCTCAAAAGCAGCCAATTAGGCGAACRAAAGCAAGCGTTGGAACCCAAGCCCCTCGCTACCCAGCTCACTGCTGTAAGGAGCCGCTCGCCAAAACCCATTTTTATCCCCACCCCATGAATATGGGTGAAATTCTCCCCACATCCAGCCGCTCTGCAGACGCATCTTTATCTCTCTGCAGGCTCCTCGGCTCATCCTCACCCTTATCCGCACAACCCGAGTCCTTTCCGGAGCTGCCCTCCATCCTCTTCCTCCTTTGTGAAAACAGAATCAAAATAACTGTTTAACAAATCAGCCATTACCTTCTCCCATGTCACCAATTCCCCGCTATCATTTTGTAATTGGCCAATTTTCTCTTTTACCTTCTCTCGGCTCTGAATACGTCTCGGGAAGCTCTGATTGTGTGTTAAAATATCCTCCCTAATTCACTGCTCAATATCTCTTTCTGCTCTTCTAATTGCCCTTTTAACTTGCTTCTAATTTTTTTATAAATCTCCTAATCCTCTTCCTGCACAAGTTGTTTACACGCACCGGAGAATGTATATGTATTAGCAGATGTTCCTGGGTAAATAATGCACAAAAGAATATTACTGCTTCACGCAAGCTGCAATTACTGCTTTCCTCAGAATAAGCCCTGTTTAACCCTCCTATTTAGGGCACACGCCCCTGCTCTCGCTGCACATCTCCAGGCTATTTCACTCCTGCTGCAGAACATTAACACCACCAGCTCCACCACGGCTCGCTCGCTATCTTCTGGAGAAAAAAAGAATTAAAAAAAAAAAAAAAAAATAATCACAGGATAAAGGGAATGGTACAGTTATGTTCCAACAAATCTTTTTTTTTTTTTTTCGGGAACACAGCT
Organism: Oceanodroma leucorhoa; assembly: GCA_030449065.1. Lineage (NCBI taxonomy): Eukaryota > Metazoa > Chordata > Aves > Procellariiformes > Oceanodroma > Oceanodroma leucorhoa. The sequence continues at coordinate 3,485,891 of JASVER010000086.1, forward strand.
AGAAGAAACGAAACAAAATAGCTACACGACTCGAACACAGCGGCACAACCCCGAGTAATAAACAAATCTGATAGTCTCGGTGCTTTTGATTTATGGACAGCTTACTGCGCTCCCTGCTCTCAGGGAGTCGGTTGTCAAAGCCCCMGTGCCGCAGACAGGCGGAGGGTCAGGCAGGCGTTGTTGGCCATCCGCTTTGTAACACACTGCCTAAAATTACTCAGAATTTCCTTCCTCTTTTCCATTTCTTCTCTCAATTGGTTTGTGGTCTCCTTCTCACAAAACACTGCACTACCCACCAGATGCTTTGAATTCTGTGTTTTCCAGCTAAAGGATGATGCTAAATCATRGGTTTAAAGTTACACATCTCATTCAGATGAAAAGACTCGGGTCATCGCCCAGGGAAAGCGACCCTGGGTCCAGGCAGGAGTCAGTGTTTTGCAACCCAACCCTCGACCTCGCYTGGGGACAAAAGGCACCGCTGGTACCTGGAAGCTCCGGGAGATGGGGGCTGTTTGGTACTTACAGCCGACACTTACAGAGGCACCTCGTTGCTGCCTAAATACCAAATCGTGATTAACAATAATGTTCTGGCCACCAGAACATCTCTGGGCACGGCGTCCACCTCCGTCACCTCCATCCTGCCAGACTCAGGTCCTGCTACACCCCGCGAGGCTGCCTGCACCCGCACCGAGCACCGTGCCCGCCTGCAGCCGCCTGTCCAAACCTGCCCAGGGGACAGAAGGTTGAAAAAAAAAAAAAAAAAAAAAAAAAAAAAAAAAATAATCGAGAGGGAGTAAAACCCAAATCAGATGGAAACAGTAAAAGCTCACCTCCTGCTTTTCAGAGGCTGCCCTGCCATGCAGGGTCAAAAGCAAAACACTTCTATTAAAATACGAAATTGTTCCTATGACAGATTGCGGATTTCCCAGGCCATTACGGAATAACAAAACTCTCGGCTATTTGCTGACTCGCCCGGAAAGATTTCCATTTCTTCCCCACGTCAGTACACTTTATTTCCCAGAGAAGCAGATCCCACTCCCAGCAAGGGTTGCCGTCCCCAGAGACGGATTTTGTTTGCTTCAATTTGAGCTGCACCAGTTTCATTTGATCCCCCTCCACCCCGTGGTTCCTGCGGGCAGATATCGCAGCATCCTCAGCACAGGACTTTGTGCTGCACCTTCCCCACCCTGCAGCCAAGATTTAACACCTCTACTTCAAGCCTGCCAGCGTGACTTGGTTCTTTTTTTTTTTTTTTTTTTCCCTACAGACCTAGTGAAACTTCTCTCAGACCTGGTTTCTCAATAGTGCATACCAATTGCTCTCTCTGGAAAAGGTTTCCATAGTTATTCCCTCAGTCAGTCCTTCTACAGCTAAAATATCCTGTAATCAAAGGTCTTGGCTTCTCACAGGTCTTCTCTAAAGAAGCGTTTCGAGGTGGGCTGTCTCATGGACTGCCTTGCATACCCCCACGTCCTCAGAACAAGCCCTGTTTCACCCTCCTGGGAGTTCACAGAGTATCTGTATTATTTTCAACTCATGCATTAACCTCATTCTAAAATATGAAAATGAAAAAAAGAAAATTAAAAGGAAAAACAGAGCGACCCTTTTGGCACGTACCCTGCCAAAGGGGCCTGAGAAAGACCAAACACGCAAAACCCMAAACCCCTCGGCACCCAGAGCTGGCTGCCTGCAGGGTGCCATTTCACAGCCCTGTGTGCCCTGTCCCCCGGGAGAATCTCTGTCGCTGGAGAGACCTTACCACATTTTCGGGTGTTCCTGATAGGAGACCCTGGGATACTTGCTCCTCTCCAGCTCTTAAACTAATGCTTTTCTAAAGGGACAGCTCGGGGAAGCAGCCCCGCAAAGGAGCGTGGCACGCGGAGCGGCGAAACCGCATCCTTGCCATCGCGGGAAGACTTCTCGACTCCTTCCTACATCTACTTAGCACGTAGAAAGCAAAAGGAAACAAGAGAACATACACATATGGAGCCCCCGTTAAACCTGAACTAAATATACCGGGGGATGCTAACAGCTTGCCTCGACGTGCTGGCGCGGCAGGACCCCGAGCAGCGGGTTCGCCGGGCGGCTGGAAGGTTTTTCCGCAGAGCAAACATGGAAAACCTCCGAAATCCCCCTCCACAGGCRCTGTGAGCACCGCTGCCGGCACAGCCCTGCCCTGAAATTTTGGTACGAGCATCCAGATAACAAAGGCTGGCCGGGAGGCACGGGGCAGCCCTGCCTTACAGCATCTCTTCTGATACTCCATCGTCCCGYGTGCTTGTAGGAGCCCCTTCCCCGCAGCGCCCGAGCACGCGGAGGGGGGGGGAGCTCTGGGACCGGCCGAGGACATCTGCGTGCATGAGCTGATGGGATCACTCGCCATCGACGGGGTGGATCTCCAGGAAGGGAGACGGGAACTCTCAAGATTAAAACCCTGAGAGATGAGGCAAGCGCGCGGGAGAGGCAGGAGCAGGGGGAAGGGGAGCGTACGTGCAGGCTGGAGCGGGTGCGTGCAGCCTTGTAAAGGGGGGGAAAAAAAAAGGGAAAGGTGGTCATATTTGACTCGAGAATGAAGGAAAGCCAGCTGAGAAATTATTAGAGGCAATTATGTGAGCAGAGTATGTGAAAAGTAATCCCAGCTGCAGGGAGCTGGGGGGTTGGGAGAAATCATGATGTGATTCAACGGGGCCCAAGAGAAAAAGCGCAAGAGCAGCGATGACCTGGTTTGCAGATGGATCCATTTCTATTTCTGCTCGGATGCCAAAGCCGAGCCTCATCCAGCGCACTCGGCTCTCCGATGGCTTGCGTGACTTCTTCCCTGACTGGTGCAAGCGTCAGGCACGTGCATGTTCTGCGCGTCGTCTGGGAATCACGTTTGCCTTAGCAGTCTGCACAAACGCAAGTGCAAACAAGAATTCACTGTTAACATGAACCGTTCTCCTTCCAGCAGAACTATGTTTTTTAGTCCAGTATAATACCCCGTCCCTGGGTGTCAATATTTGTGAYGTACGCTAATCACTTTATTTCTGTTTTCTCTCTTTCTTATTTTTCATGTCTTTGGAAATAAACGCTMAGTCATTGTGCTGATTCTGATAATTTTGAGTCATGCACTAAATACAGCAATTCTCAAACAGGTTTTTTTTTCTTTCCCCCCGCTGCGTAACTTCCCCCAAGTTACACTATATACAGAAAAAACAACAACAGCTTCAAACACCAGGGCAAGAAAACAAAAAGCAGCTCCTACATCAAGCCAGATCCCAGCTCCTCAGGCTCCCAGCACATCTCAACACAGAACTAGAGCAAAAGGGCAGATTATTTAAAGCCATTGCATGTAGGCCAATTTTCACTGCAGTTCCTTTTGGCGCTGATTTTCAGGCCCCAGTGGAGTGGTGAAGTCATGAATAAATGCAAGTAAACTGAGCTTATCCACTCTTATTTTGAGCMGTGGAGTTTACTCACCTCATGCTGCTTTGGCTGGAACACCAAAAGGTAAGTTTAAAGGAAAAAAAAAAAAAAAAAAGGGGGGGGGGGGAGCGGGGGATAATCTACCGCTGCCCTCGCCTACCGACTCCGCGAGTCCAGCACGGAGGAAAGGCAGGGCCAGGATGCTGCAGACCGGCAGCGTTTTGTGCTGCGGGTATTGAACGTCCGACGGTTACCTCCCGGTGCTGTGGAAGGGCTGGAGTTGGTCCCCCGCTGTGTGATGGGCAGGGTGAGGCTCSCCGGGCCCCCGCCGCGCAGCAGGGATTTACAGCAGGTCCTACCTAAAACACTGCACGCAGAAAGCTTCATTTGAGGAGAAGGCATCCTCAGATGATATTCTCCATCAGAAGGCAGTGTTTGGTGGAGGAGGGCTGGATTTTGACTGCAAACTACATTACAGCCTTCCAAACTGAAAATACAGCAAATATTTGAGAGTTTAAGAGGTTGCCATTAGTCTCAGAACACTTCACCATCGGTCGGCCATCGGTGTCCTTCCGATTAACAAAGCAGGACCAACACCCAAACAACGCTCACCTGAGGACTTTCCCCAGGGACRTGGCAAGCTGAAGATGCTTTCAGAGCTGGCCAACTACGGCACTGCAAAGGTGGTGTAATGAAGTAAATACGCTAAATACCGTATTCTGCTCCTCGGAGCTGGGACCATACTTGCCCACTCGCCTGGTTTGTACAACCTACAAATTGCTCTGAGCTCTGCCCAAGAGCAGTGGAGCCTGCGGAGACCCACGTAGACAGGATCTGAAGTCTACAGAGATAAATCCATTATGATTATCACATTAAGGAAAAAAAAACGGAAGGAAAACCACCATACAATTTTATCTCCCTGCAAGCATCCCTTCCGCTTAGCTTTGACCATAGCGGAGTGACTGCCGCACTTGTCTCCTTGTGGACAAAACAGCAGCGAGAGCCAGTTTCTTCAAAGTTAAAAGAAAATAATAATAATGGAGTCCCCATATTCCTGCTGTGTTTATAAAGAGACGTTTTCTTCCTGAGCTATACAGCATGGCAGGCTTAATCTGAAATTTCTTTTTAATCATAGCRGGAGTCCCAATTAACGTGTCGGGTAATCGTTCAAGCAGAACCGGAGTTTTGTGGCTGCAGCAAGGCGAGGAAAGGCACAGGATCGGGGTACCAGGGGATGGGCAGGGACCAGCAGCACACCYGGGTGCCACTGGCGGCCTCGTGCCCTTCCCTGAACCACAGATGGGCTGCCGGGGAACGGGGGCAGCTCCCCCCCTGCAATATTGACATGCAAACAGGTCCCCCAGCTCCCCAAGCATCGGGGACGCAGCAGCTCCAAGAAAAACCGCACGGCGAGAGCSACTGCACCGGCACACCGTAAAGCACCGAATTGCTTTTACATGCACCTTCCCAAAGGAAATAAAACCCCATCACAGTCGCTCCTGCTTCAATCTGCAGGCGTGTAATCCAACACATGTGCTTCCAGCGYGCAGGCGGGGAGGGGGACCTGGCACTGACCTACTTTCTTTTGTTGCTGGAAGTGCTGATCTCTATGCAGAATTCAGCGAGCAGGCAGAAGCCGTTATTAGGATCTGGCTTCACCTCTGCCTTACGCCACTTCTTACATCACTGCAACCACCAATTCCAGCCCAATTACTCTCGATTTATACCAGTCTCAGCGACAGGACGCTCTGACCTCGTCCTGCCGGCAAGCAAAGAAAATTGCCGTCTGTCACGCAGCGGATTTCGGCCACGCAGGGGGTTACCTGCAGCCTTAGTAGCTAAACGCTATACTTACCTGGAGGATGCTGCTGCGGTCAGCATACCCTAACAGCCTACACCAAAGCAGCACGCAGGCAGCCTTACTCTACATCTTTTTGTTTTTCATTCACAAGGGAGTTGGGTCTGAGTTAGGCACCACGCTGACCTGAAAAGCCAAGCTCTTTAAAATTCAAACACACGCAGCCAGGGTGGGTCTCATCGGCAAGCATTACAGAAAACACGGGCACACGAGCTCTGAAACACGCAGGCTTCCTTCGTCAGGTATAACGGGTCCGGCGCGCACGGCCGACCCTCCTCCAGCTCTCCTCGCGGTCCCCGCAGCACCTCCTGTTAGGATGCTGAGCCGCAGCCCTGAGGGTTGGGAGTTACAGGCTCACTGCAGTCACTGGGGCTTGTATAAATTGGTCTTCAGAGACAACCAACTCCATCGCCTTATGCAAAAACACTCCTTAGTAACCTGCTAAAGAGCTTCCCCTGAATTTTACCTGGGTAAAACGTACTGCCTYGATCTTGCAGATTTGGAGATAAAAGGATGTTATGTTTAACTTGCATCCTTCAGACCTCATAAGGCAGTTATTCAAAACAAGCCTTCCCTTCTGCCATGGCTTAAGAACGGACCGTTTTAATTGATTAGTTAGCCCATTATGAATAAGCRGAATAACAGCCTTGCAATTGAACTTAGGTCCTTGAAATGCAGAAAGACATCAGCCTGCAGTGCATTTGTAAGCCTCAGAGGCTAATTTCTGCCCTTCCTGCTGTTCCACTCTCTCAGTCTGGGATTTACCTAAGCACACAGGATGCGTCTCTACACCAGGCGGGGGGAATTGCTTCGCATTGACGTTCAGTCAACAGATTCTAACGATAAAACAATTTCAAATCCGCACTTTGATTAAAATCAAAGCCATGGAAAAATCATGCTAAGGTTCATCTAATGAATTTTTCTTTTCAAGACTTTAGGAGAAGCCTGCCAGGAACTAAATCTAAGCGGGTAAAGCTAAATTTGATAGTCTGATAGTCGTCTTCACTCAGGCTTAGCAGTATAAATAAATCTGGTGTGGCCACCAAGAAAATAATCCCATCTCTTTAGCAGCAACAGTCTACTGGGGAGAGGATAAGAGGCATTTGAAGACAAAAMCAACAATCTCAAACTGCATTTATATGAAATTAAAGGATGTAGGTAATTAATTGTTTGATAAGAAATAAAATCTGCACTAAGCTAGGGCCATATGAGTCAGAGAAATAGGAGATAGACAATATGGTCACCACTCAGTCCACCTGTGTTGGTAAACCAACACATATTTTCTAGCATTTGTCCAGTGTAGGTTTTGTTTTGTTTTTTAAGTCAATGAATCAACTTTTTTGATATTCAGCCCAATGCCAAACAGGAGCTATTGGCATTTGCCGAGGATGAATAAATAACTAGTAATGGTGCAGTCTCGTGAGATGGTCCAGGAAAATCCTGGGAGAGGTTTCCCCAGGACACAGCCAACTCAATCACGCTACCCTCTGCTTTCTAAAAGAATATATATACCTACATATATATATATATATATATCTTGTTACACCGACGGCTGACGATAGCCGCCCATCCTTCACCTCTCCACTGATGCTTTTTTGCCTGCTGCTCCCATCTCCCCTAAATACCAAGTGACTTGTTTTGAGAAAGCTCATTTCTCCCGGCACCCTTACCTCACTCTTAGCAACCTTCTATTTAAAGTCACAATCTGTTGCAGCAAACCAGCTTAGGAGTGTATAAACAAGCTGTTATGACCCCGCTGCAGGAAGGGGAGGAAATGGCCTATGCTTTAAAGTCAGCTGCCTTCAATAATTAGAAGCAAGTAGACAAACATGAAAGCAATGACGCTTCAATGTTCTGTTATTTAAAGGGTACGCCAGCGCTCAAGCCCCTCGTTACACCTAGGCATGCAGACCCAATGCAATTAGTCAAGCAAAGAAGAGTGTCACCTGCCACGGGAGGGGGTCACAAGCTTTTTCACCATCGCTGTTACCGGAAGAAGTACGTGGGGCGCTTTTTTTTTCTTTTTCTTTTTTTTTTTTTAAAACCAGTCTTTGTTTCTTAGCATGCAACATCAGCTGCTTCTCACATCAGAAACTCTGAAAGGTTTTTATTAGTCCTAATGCTCCACAGAAGAATTAAGAGGTAACAGCACATATGTTCCGCTCTGCCCCAAAGAGTGGGAAAGGGAGGAAAATTAGCTCTTCTGCAGCAGTACAGCTAAGCGGGTACGCCGTGCTTATACCACAGGCAGCTGTTGATGAAGCGAACAGATCTAYGCACAAAGCACTCCCTTTGCAAAGGAGCAGGATCTGCATTATTGGCCTGAGAGGGGGAAGCGAAAGGTCCCGTAAAGAGCAACGGGAACGTTTCTTTTGGAGCTGTCAGTAGAGGAGACAGTCTCCTTGCRAAAGGCAAAGCGGGGCTCTGTTTCATTCCATCTCCCAGATGGAAGGTGGAGAAAAAGGCAAAATCAGCACTAACATCACACCTGGGAAGCTTACAGTGCTGCGCGCTTTAAAACTGAACGGGGCACAGATCTCCCATTAGGCTGTCTTGACATTACACTCACAAATAACCCTCAAGTGCTTTTAGGGTAAAAGCCTGAAACTTGTTTGCTGAGGGACTCATTCACATCAGCATCCTGAGCAGGGAGCCGACTTCTTCAAAGCATCTTTCTTCAGGGAAACACAACGCCGAGGAGAGCAGGCACTCAGCTCTTCCAGGAGAGATTAAAGAGGAAAATTAGCGAAGCTACAGTTTATGCCCATACCAATAAAAGCAGGCATTTACCACCACTTAAATAATTAAAAAGATTTTTCACTAGTGACCAGGTTGTCACTGACTCATCTCACAGCCACCCATGGATGCAGGCAGCAGGGCTCTGCTCCGAGGGGATTCTGCAACCCCAGTAATCCCAGCACGGCGAGATGGAGGGAAGAGAGGAAGAAGAAGAGAGGCTGGGAGGAAAGCTCCCCGCTTTCCCCAGAAAGCTCTGATGTGATTTTTTCTGGGATGGGACCCAAAGTTTGTTTTGAACAATTTTTAGCTAGACCATATAATACCGACTACATTAAAATGCTGAGACTTTGGGAGCAATTATCCCAAAAAATAGCATGTCAGGCGGCGCAGTGCGAGTAGGCAATTAGGCTGCACGATAAGAGGCAGAACCCAGGCATTAGCACGCACGCCAGCGCGCGCGGGACGCGTACCGCATTTAGTGTATTTACAACACATGACCTAATAGTAAAAGCAATAATTAGCTACTATTAATACCAATGGAAGAAAATAGAGGGAAAGGGAAGCCACACAGCTAAACACAAGTTATTTATACAGAGGTGGCTAATGCAAGCCAGGAGTAAAGGTGGCACGGTGTTGCGGGGCGAGCACGCTGGTCCCGAGCCCCAGCCACGGCAAGCGGGGACGGGATAGTCCAGGGATGAGGGACGGTCTTTGGAAACCTCTGCAGCTGCGTCACAGGCACTCGCGCTCACCGGGAGGACGGGTACTGCAGGCTGAAGTAGGTGGATTTGAGTCCTACCTACATCACCACTCCACGTACCGAGCTCGCACGTAATAGCTGCTTTCTGTGGAGAACCTCTCCCAGAATTTCCAAACGAGATTGTCATACGCAACCTGCGGAGGGTAAAACAGAAGGATGACATCCCCTCCCCTTTCTACTTATCCCAAATATTTCCAGGCAGTTGGGCAAGGCAACAACCGCAATGATGCAAAGCAACACCGCACCGTCTCCTAGAGCGAGAARCAGGACTGGCTCAAAGCTTTTGTTAGAGAGAAGAGGGTGCTTTCATAATACAGCCCTTTGTTCTGCCGGAGGAATTCAACTGCTATAAATTCATTCCCCTGGTAAATGCAGCAGTTATCAGGCGTTTTACCACGGGATTCCTGGTCTCCTAGTGAAGTTAAATGCAGTGCCATTACAGCAGCACTTTAACGTGTAAATATTACATTCCTGGTTCTTTAGGAGATGTTCATTTAGTGAAATAAAATCCTGCTAGTAAAACACCTGATCAAACCCTTCAGCTGAACTGGCCCAGTAATTGCTCTAGGACTGGAGGGAGTCCAATGACTGGTTGCAATTTATGACCACTTTAGAAAAAAAAATCTACCTTGAAGCATCCGCTAAGGACTGAGTTGTAGATGAGATCATGGAGTACATTTACATCGCAGCTTTCTATAACATTAAGTGGCCACTAATTCATGCTGAATTCCTTTGTAATTCTGATGGAATCGCATCTGACAATCACATAAATAGCAAAAAAATCCTCAGGAATAATGTTACTACAACAAGGAGTAAAAGGCAAAGGAATGATTCATCTTTCACGGTGAGACATGCCCTTTTCTATCATCTCTACTCACCCAAAATAATTTGCCCAGCCCAAATTTCACAGCCAGGGCTGACAGACACCAAGTTGTAAAGGGGTCACTCTCCTGAGCCACGACCAAACCACAGTTGCAGTTTGAGGGAAATTCGGTTAAAATATGAAGCTGTGAGAAAGCATAAAGACAATTAAGCAACGAGACRAGCTGCCTGAGGGAGGCTGCAGGAAAACCTTGATGAAGATTTTGCTGCAGGCAGGGGGCTGCATTAAATGACCATCATCTCYGCTGTTATTAAATATCCAGGGGTTGTGGTTGGAACCAGCCAGAGAGAACGCATGCAAAATACGACCATTTTAACCATTGCAGTTCAGCATAGAGAATTACGAGTAGAAAAGGGGGGCAAAAAAGACCAGAAGGCAGGAAAAAGCAGAGAGTCRTAAGCATATCAGAAGCCTACAATCCAGCTGGAGGTATGTAAAATGGCAGACCAGAGTTCAGAATAAAGTCAGAGAGATGGAGCGGTGGGATCTATAGAGATTTTAAGAGGCTTGGTGTTTTCTCCTTCCTGCCGTGAGGGTGCATCCTCACCGCACTCTGGAGCCAGGGAGGAAAAGTGGGCTTAGGCTCTCCGCATCCCTCCGGCTCCAGAAAGCAAATGCMCTGGTTCTGCCCTGGAAGGAAAGGAGTTTCACCACCCCCAACAGCACAACCCCACTCCAAAAGGGCTTTATTAGAAAGGCCACGGTCCTTTGGCCAAAATTAAAATGCCAGCTCAGCTCCCCAGTCGAGCTGGCACACGGACAGCTTTGGAGGCAGCAGATTCCCCTCCTGCCTCCCYGTCGTCCCTAGGAGAAGAAATGCCCGGTGAAGCCACCGGGACATCTCCTCATCTTGCTCCATGGGCCCAAGGAGCCTGGAGACGATGAAAAAGAAGCTGTATTTTGACTGCCTCAATTAACCAAATAGCYTAAAACTTTGTTATTTGCCTGGCACCAGTAGCAACAGGGTCCATATGCTGAACTAGAACAAGAGCTCGTTTGAGGAATTGCTGCCTCAACCGTGAGATGCCAAAAGCCAGATGGGGGATTTATAACAGTGCAAGGCTGGCTTAACGGGCAGGGGCAGCTACAGCACGGCGTGTTCCTGGAAGAAAGCAACAGTCACCAAAGCTATGGGAAAGGGTTAAAAATAAAAGCAAGCAACTTTCTTATCATGCACTCCTTGCCTTCCACTAAATTAATGTCGGAATCAGAAATCAGATGACACTCCAGGCTGCCTGAAAATTGTTTTTACACTTCTAGTACGCCCGTGGCCAAAACCTAGACAATACACGTTCGGTGTGAGGTGATTATTTAACGAATTAAAGGAGCAGATACATTAGGAGGAGCTGAAGCTCCATTCTGCTGTTCTCCTCCTGAACAAAGASTTCGGGACCAGCTTCACACAAATAGCAACAGCATCACTAGAAAGGTGACTGGCTGGTGCCCCAACTCTTCTGGAGATCAGCTACGCCCTCCGTCTCTCATTGAAGCGAAGTGGCATGGGTCTGATGCAAGGCAGCGGGATATACATGAAGTTGCATTTTTAGATTCCCATTAGGTGCAATAATTATGGGTACGGAGTAGCAGCAGCATCTCTCCTTAAGGCTGTTAATAAAGTTCACCTTCACTAGCTAAGCCCATTCCTCTTTCCTAAAGGCTGGAAGAGATTTTATAGCAGATTCATCACCTCCACCCTTTAATTCTATTTTTGGAGTCTATTGAACTTTTGCATATGTTGAAATTAAAAGAGTCTATATTAACACAASCACTTTTTTGTTACTGTAATGAGAGCCTTGAAACCACCACAAAGAGAAACATGCCTTTTAGCAGCTGAAACAAATTATTACAGCAACTGAGTCTTAAAAGGAATTTCAAGTAAAAATATAGTATTGCATGAAGTTGTTATGGCAACTGATGTTGTAGAGTAACTGCACTGGAGCAAGTTTTCCTCCTTCATCCTGCTCAGCAAAGTCTGGGAAAAACTTTATGATAAAATTGTGCCTTAATTAGTCAAATAAGTCATAAATATAGCTTATCCCAAAATCCTTAACATTCCAGCCTCATGCAGTCTGTGTGCAGTTAGTCTACTAATGAGAAAATATATCTACTAAAGCCCCACTTACCATTAAAAATCCTATCCAATATTTTTCTAATACAATTTATCAATTTAAACACATTGCACAATGTAATATTCTGCAGCATTCCATTAAAATGATAAATAGCTATGGAAAAAACAAGGGATTAAACATACTGTAATGTAATCTAACAGTATTTAAACGTAAATAAAAACTTAAAAACGGACAGGGAAGCATGCCGTATTTGAGAGTAAAAAGAGCGCAAGTTCAGCTACCGCTCTCTGGATTGGCGTATTAATAGGACAGAGGAAGCAGGGCAATGAGAAATGACAGTCAACTTCAGAGGATATAAAATTTCCATTAGGCTTTGTTATAAGATTACATCAAAGCAGTTCATATGTTTTAATCTGGGAAAAGAGAAAGCAGCTACTTGGGGTCTGTGCCTGGGGGCTGCCTCTGTGTACTGAACCAGACAGTTTGCATAATGAACAATTTTTATTCAATCAGGATTTCAGCACAGATAGCTCCCACTCAATGGGCTCTAGCACAAATGGGGTTGGAAATTGATGCTATTCTTCAAGCTCCACCTGCTGGCTCCGGAAGAAGTGCCGGTGGCTTTCCGAAGGGCCAGTTTTTGGAGGGACACTAAGTTAAAATCCCTGTATTAAGTTATTGGGATAAAAATCCAAGTCYAGGTTCTGCAATTCTTGCCTTTCTGAATTAAAAAAAAAAAAAGGCAAACAAAAAAAACCCAAAAACAAACACTACCCCCCACATCCCCCCCMAAAAAATCTCCAAACCCCAAGCCCATGTTTTTCTTGGGTTGTACCAATAATTTAGCTGATTCAAGTTTGCTTAGGCAGATCTTGAGCAGCAATAGTGCTGCTAGAGCAAAGGTGTGTGAGCTGCCAAAATCTGCCTGTTTGAACCCACCTGATTACCGAGGGAGCTGTCTTGTGCTCAGAGTGCTGCCAAAAGGGCAAAGCAGCCAGGGAAATCGTTCCATTTAGCGTGTGCCTTCTGCACAATAATTACTTATTTAAATTTTACTCTGCTGGTTGAGCCATTAGAAAATGCACTATAAACAAAGGTGATTTTATGCAGACAATAGCTGAGCCAGTCATTTTCAAAGACAGGCGCACGATGACTTATCTCCCAGGATGAACAGCTCTTATGAGATAGCTGAAACAAGGTTTATAGCCTAAACCCTATTTCCAAGGGTTATTCCAGTGGCTGCGCTGCCAGATCACCTTCAGCTTTAGCAGCAGCACGGAGCTCRTGTGCCCCGCTAATGCAAATCGGGGTCGCTAACAGCTTTATGGGGAGGAAAAACCCAGGCAACATTTAGCTGCACAAAACTGTTTGCTAAATCCTAGGATGATCATTTAAGGGTTTCAAATACACACCTGATAATTCAGAGTTAATTACCGCGGACATATTAGAGACGTTTCTCCCAGCACCTCTGGATTCTGCCTATTGATTAGGCACTGCGGCTGCTCTCCGGCTCTTAGAGGAACTGTTGCAGTGAATTTAGCTTCCTGCCTGAATCGGGTAGGCTTTGCTTCTGACTGGCACCAAATCCCTTCTTCCTATTTCCAGAAGAAAAATAGCTACATTTTCATCTAGACCTTCCAAAGCTCCTGCCATGCCTGTGACGTCCTGAATGCAGAATTATGGCTTTCCCTGGTTTTTGCTCATTTGTCTGGAAGCCTGTAGATTGTAGTATCTCACTCCCAGTACTTTTTGGCTCAATCCAGAAATATTCTTTTATCAATTCGTCTGACAGCAATCCAACAAGAAGGGTGTGTTGGAAGATGATGCTAATCCAGAGAGACTATTCTTCAGTCGGAGCATTCGTGAAGTCTAATGAACTATTGGCAGAAAGGGACTTCTGTAGCGCAATTAAAACTTGCTTCTGTGAGATACAAAATATTGCAACTAAAAGTTAACTGTGCCAAGCAGGGGAGGTGGATTAGCTCAAGGAACATAAATCGGTGAGAGAAGCCACTTACTTCTCCCCCCCCCTCCAAGCCTCATGCATTCAGCAAAGCCGAAATAATGAATATGCATTGCAAGGTGTTTGCTACCAGCCTACTTATAAAGTGCACAGCCAGGAACTCCTGGAAGGGGGATTTATGCGTGAAGTCACACACAGCTGGCACCCTACGTTCTGCAAGCATCGATTGGGATGAATTCCCCCCGCCTCCGTAAGCACTTAGCACCCACCACAATGAACTAAGGTCTATAAGCRGAGTCTAAAGTTTGTTTTCAGGAGCATCCCTTGGGGGGAATGCTAAATCATCCCCCTTAGGGCTGGCAAATTCAACGAGAAACCTGAGTTGGGAGAAGGGACGCGGCGCATCTCCTGCCCTTCGTGCTTTCCTTTCGGGAGCAGCCATCGGCTGCTCCCGAAAGGAAAGCAGGAAGGGCAGGAGATGCRCTGCGTCCCCTTTCCCAGCTGAAATACCAAATGTCCTCGAACTGCTCGAAGAATAGGAGGCAAGGCACGGGAGTAGGTTGCTGCTTAGGGACCGGACCCGTCATTAACACCAGATGACATCTCATTAGTCATAGGAAATGACACTAACAGGGATCATTAAAATGCTGCGATCTTTCACCAGTTTTGGTAACTGGGGGGGAGGAAGGGGGGGGATCAGAAACTAAGTATTAAAGTTTCAGAAGGAAACTCACACTCATTGCTTTATCTTTTTGTGTTTGTTTCCCCACATGGTAATTAAAATTCCAATCAAAATACAGTTACTCTTTTTCTTAAAAAGAAAAAACCCAGTTACTCTTTTTCTTAAATCTTGCTTAGTAATGAGCATGCTCCCTCCGCAATCTGATACAAGACTAAAGTCTAATGAGAGCAAGTCAAGCAAAGCTTTCTACAAGGTGAAGGCAGCTCCTGGAGCTTTAGCATCAGCAAGAGCTGTGGTGCTACGGGCTTCTGACTGCAAAGGCTGGCTTAAGGACTGATGCTAAAGGCCACATCCACTGATGGGTGGTATATTAATGCCGTTCCTTTCTTCAAACTCCGTAAGTCTGTATTGCTTCACAGGAGAGGTTTGAAAATTAAGATATATATATTTTTTTTTGGTCATATTAATCCCTTTGCAGAAGCTGTACACTTGGAGACAGCACAGAAAATAGGTTAAGGCTCACAATAAGCTGAATGAGTTAAATCAGAATCAGGCAAGTATGCTGACAGCCAGTTATTGCGACTCTTAAGCTTACGGGCCAAGGTACGAGTACGAAGGAAACTGCAGTATCAAGTCAGATAAAATGAATACGTTGGTTTTGACTAGTCTATAAGGAAGGGTCAAGTATTGGCTTGCTGGTCGGACCTATTGCCAACACGAAATGACTGGCTGAAGCAAAGAAGGACTGACATTACTTCTCCAAATTATAAATTCTGCTTCCCAATCTATCTGAATGGATTAACCTCAAAACATGAGATCCGGAATTTAAAGATTCAGAATTCAGAAGCTATTATGAGTCAAGAGCAGGAATTAGCATTTGAGTTATAAATATGCTCTAACAAACTGACAGGAGTCGGCTTGCTGTTCCTTCCCTTTTTGAAGATGGTGGCATCAGGCTCGCAATATTTAGAGATATAAACCTAGAAGTGATTTTTCACATCCCAGCTGGATGTTAACAACATGGCTTGTTGGAAGAACACTGCTCCTCATCTTCTAACCGGTGCTACCATGCAGTAAGCCGTTACGGTGAGGGAGGGTCTTTGTTCTCAGCGCAGAGGATGGGGTTTGTCCGAAGAAAAAGCACTTTCCCGGGACCTGTGGCATGCCACCGTGAGCTCCTACAGGTCCTCACCTATCCAAAAGACAGGCAGAAGGGAGGCAGACACAAGCACACCCTGAATAAACAGGAGCCTCTAATGTCAGAGAAAGTCTCCMGGCAGTAAGTAATGAAGGCACTAAATAACTGTACCTGCTATTTGGATTTTCTGCCAAACATTAGCCAATTTAAAAGGCAGCAAGAGGCCTTTTACACAGAGAGAATTTCTTTGAGCGCYGACTTGAAAGCTGAAGTTTGGCAGGAAAGTGTCTGAGAAGGATGGGGGAGAGGTAAAAGCCAATTTTACCTGGTAATCTGCTACACTATTTGTGTCCTACCCAGACCACACTTCATGCATTAAGAATACACTGCAGCTCTCCTCTTTGCCAGGGTAGCGGAGAAGCTAATGGTTTCTATTACGGGCATGTGAGGAGGGTGGCTGTGGCATGCACATCTGTCTGCAAAATAGATGTTAGCTTTGGAAACTGCCTGAACACCTTCGTTCCCCAGCAAACAGGGATGGCAGCGGAGCTTTTCGGGCCCCCTCCCAGTGACAGGCAGGTGATTGACAGGGCTCGGAGCTGAAAGCCCGCACGTGCTCCCACTGTAAATAGTAATGCTTAAAAGCAGCAGCCCGAACAGACTATTTCACAGACTTAAACTCAGTTACTCTAATGAGGATTTCCACACACACACACGAGTCTACACATTCTCAGTGCAAAGGAAAAAAAAAAACACAACAGCTAAATAAACAGCTGGTGAAGTGAAATACGAGGTTAGAGCCCTCTCTGATTCAAGAGAAGATTATTAAAACAGCTATAAAGACTGTGTTGGCATGTCTTGAAATGAGTTTGTTACATTCAGAAGAGGCAGTTACACATGACAAACCATTTTCTGTTTAATTAGAGGGCTCTGTGTGGAACACTTCCAGGCGGAGGAGGGGAGCAGATTGCTACCCAGCATCTCAATTATGGGACAGCGCCTTAACGATTCAACATGCAAATGTTTTTAACTGACCGCAGAGAAAAAAAAAAAAAAAAAAAAAAAAAAAAAAAAAAAAAAAAAAAAAAAAAAAAAAAAAAAAAAAAAAAAAAAGAGGGCTTTTTTGTTCCGCAGGGTTAAGGAATAGGAGCTTTCCGCTAACCTTCAGCAAAGTCGGGCTTTCTTGCTATACATATTATTGCTTAAGGTTTATTTCTGCCCGAAGAATGGCTTCTACTTGCTGGCTGAAAAAAAACTTCTATGGGGGAAGCCACAACAGAGATACCCGGCTGTCCAGCCCTGCTTAAAAGCTTTCAATTCTTCCAACCAGGTAGAATAATACGTGGTTCATGAATAGAGAAGGACCTCAGTATTCGCACCAAAGCTCTGAAAGTAAGCAAGCACAGAAAGGAAATTCTAGCTAATACAAGTTAAATATAGGTTATGTTAGCTGCATTTTACAAGCACTAAGAATGTTATTGGAGAAAGCTGTCATTTTTAATGACAGCACAAGCTCCAATTACCAGATAGCTGATACACTTGGGATTTGGAAGGTTTTTTTAAATCACTTGAAATCTAAAAAAACCTTCATTATCAGCTTCTGAGTTCGATGTAAATAACTTCACCTGGCGCTAAGAAGTTTAACATTTCACAGGGCACACGAACAACTTAAAGCCATTTATAAACGTAGCTTCAGCTTCCTGGCAATTTAAACGCAGTTTATGGCAACTCAAGCAGCAGCAAAGAAGGCAAGGCTGGGCTGCAGACAGAACCAGCCGGGGAAGACGAGCAAGGCCAAGGGCGATGTGGTGAGCTACCCGCCCCCCAAGGTCAGCCAAAATGTCGGGGATGCAGCACCACCGAACCCTGGAATAAGGCAGGAACACACACTGGGCTGCAGATCGTCTGCCAGTTCAGGGAGAAGACTAAATCTTGGTGCTAGGCTTAAGAAAGGC
This sequence comes from Oceanodroma leucorhoa, assembly GCA_030449065.1. Classification (NCBI taxonomy): domain Eukaryota; kingdom Metazoa; phylum Chordata; class Aves; order Procellariiformes; genus Oceanodroma; species Oceanodroma leucorhoa. The sequence continues at coordinate 3,503,343 of JASVER010000086.1, forward strand.
CACTTTAGCTTAGAACAAAACCACGTTATCACCTTGAGCCTAAACCAGAGCATACGCTCCCCACGCACACACGAGGGCTGCTTTAAAGACACAAACACGGCTATACCGATAGGAAATCCTCGGTCTGATAGTACCCTCCCAGGTCTATCAAGGTGTCCCTTGGATTTCCCGTGTTTTCATCGCTCGCCAAGGTTAGCAAAACCAAAAGCACATCAAAAAAGTCTGCAAATTCGCTTACAAAAAGCGGAAAGCTGCTTGGAAAACTCTGGTTTCCCAGCTGCAAGAAACAGCACCGCACACACGGACACTCCAGCTCCGAAATGYAATGCAATAGGCAGCAAAGCTAAATGCTGAAAATTTTAGTTCCCCACAGATAATATGAAAGCCTTACAGTCAGCAAGAAGAATGGCAGCCTTCTAGCTTGTGGCAAGCAGAAAGTGGGATTGAATCATTACTTGAAGAAGAACGTGTTTCAATGTCTATAAATAAAAACCTGCGAGGCACGTTGCCAAAGAAGCGCAAGTCAATATAGCTGTTCTATATGCGCTGTCAAACTTTACTTTTAGACAGTATATTAATTACATAGTCAATAATTGTGGGTTTCATTAGTGTATTAAATACCTCAATCAATAATATTTATCCTTCTCAGAGACAGTCTTCACCAAAAAAAAAAAAAAAAAGGGAGGAGTATTTTTTGATCCTGCAGTTCAAAAAGTCAGCGCAGCATACCAGCAAGGCTTTAATGGAAAACATAAAACACTAGAAACAGACAAAAATCAGATTATTACTCTTATTTTTCAGCCTTTTGTACAATAAGCCATGAGGGAATTCTAAGAGCTAAACTGATGGCAAAAAAATTAGATTTCTTTCTCTTAATTGCTCAATGGTGATGTCAGAGTGGACATGACAAATGTTCCCATCTTTCTTTTCTACATCAGATAAACCAGCAACTCAGCTCTGCTCAGCCAACTTTCCAAGGATAAACTCTCAGAGCCAAGAACCCGTTTCTGGTGCATCCCCGCATGGTCATTTGCTGCAGTGCAGCTTTCGAGGTGCCTTTATCATAAGCTGGACCATCCCTGGAAAACACATCCCCATGAGAAGTAACAGGTTCACGTGGGACCTTCACTGAGCTCAGCCAGGCTGAGCCCAAAGAAAATCACATCAGGCAATAGAAAAGGAGTTCAGGAGGATTTTTTTCTTTTAAAATCTCCCTTTAAAGGGCAAGAAGTTTGGGACAAATTAAAAAAATGCCTTTGCAAGTGTCCAGTTTATTTTAATTAACTTGCAAGAATGGTTATATACAAGGATGGAAAAAGAAAAGTACTACAAGCAGCCTAGAAACACTCCCAAAGGCACGCTTTTGGCATGGCAGAGAGGCTGAATTTAACAACAAATCAATGCACTATAAACAGGAAAAAACAAAAAACAAACACCACTTCACCCCCCAAACACAGACACCTAAGTATTCAAATAAAACACACAGAAAAATGCATAACAGTCCTCATGAAAAATCCATCTGGCAATTCAAGCCATCTTTTTTTTTTTTTTTTTAAATACGTATACGAATGAAATGTAAAAATGTAAATGTGAAAAACAGACTAAAAAACCCAGAGAAGGTCTGTGGGCCTCTTGCATCCTTACAGATAATATATTAAAGAGATTTTCCACTCCCTGTAATAAGATTAGTGATATTTACCGCACTACTCCAATATTTATAATGCATAACACACTGCAGACCACTCCCCTCCCCGAACGCAGGCTTTGGAAGTAGGCAGCCTGCTCCATTTCACATTTTCATGAGCTTTTTATATAAAAGTGATACGGAATTTCTCTCTCTTTCTCATCTGAATCACCTAAGCAGCCCTACAGCTGCTTGAGAGGCAACTCCTCTGGCCAGTGAGGGAGAAGCCCTGTGGGGTGGCTGCTCTTCTCCAAAGCAGCTAGTTCGAGGGCTAGAAAAAAAGAGGGCAAAAGGAAAGGAAAGATGACGAAACAGGGCACGGAAAAAAAGTACATCTTCCTCCCCCCCTCAAGATGTTATGCTGTATCTTGGGCAGCAAATGCAAATATCACCAAGAATCAAAACATCAGACTCATCAACTTCCACTCTCACACCCGTTGCACTAAAAGGACAATCCGATCGTGCTGGAACTCGGAAGCCCACACACACACTCATCCAAGCTGCCAGGCATAGCACACACAGCGTAAAGCAACCAAACACAATGCAGAGCAGTCGCTTCTGATCCGTGCAAGACCACCATTTATTTTTTACAACAGCTCTTGGACTCCTCAAAGCTTTATTTTAGGAAGGAAAAAAAAAAAACAACCCCAAAACACAACAAACCACCTGATGCATCTTAAAAACCAGATCTGACTCAAATGGAATCTCCCCTCCAGAGACTCATAAGGGTCACTAACAATTGATTTAAGATTCACGTACAGTGAAAACAGTTAAATCGTAACAGTGGGAATTAACACAAACAGCAAACTACCTGAACACAGCATGTCAAAGCATGCTCCCAATTTTCCCTCAGCCATGTAGAACTTGATGTTCTCATGTAATTGCCCTTGCACCTGCCTGTTCAAAACCAGCAGCCTCTCAATTTCATCTTCGCTTTGTACATTTAATTTAAAGCAAAACATTAGCAGCCACAGGAATCTTCACCTTGCAGAGATCTAGTTAGGAAGTATTCCAGCATCCTTTCAATTGAGCAAATACATATTCAGCCCAGATAATGGCTGAAGCCATCCAGCAATAACCTGGACACTAGCAGGGGGAGATTTATGATGCAGGGAAGGAAGATACAGGCTTGTTTGCCAATAATCCCAATTAGCATCGTGAGTCCACTCACTTCTCCTTAATTAGCACAGTGAAAAGAGCCCAGAGCCTGCTGAAGAGTCCCGTTTTCCATGACCCATGTCAGCGCCTACAGTGATCTGCCAGGGTTTGGCTGGCCGTGGCCACTCGGCAATGAGGCGGGAGGGGAGGATGGAGACACCTCCAGCGCTTCCCCGCCCTTGCTCCTCAGCTACATGGCTGCTTCCGAACCTCACTTCCTTTTGATTGACTATTTATTAACCAATTATCTTCAACAGTTCTAGCCTATGATCAGGGGAAGGAAGCAAGATATAGAGATATATGCATATATATTTTATATAAGTGGGAAATCATATCCCCCTGTCAGGATTCATTTTGCTAAATTAGCTCTTCTAGGCCCCTCCTAAAAAAGATCTTCGCTCTCCTACTCAGCAGTATAGTCCTCCTCTGTACTCGCCCCAGCTAAGATTCTTTTTTGCCACTATACGTAGCAGACCAGAACTGTACACAGCATTCGAGATGAGATCTCACAGCAGAGGCTTATATAATCCTATGGTACTTGTATAGCTATACTAGAAATACCTTGCCTTACATAGCTTTATGTTTTTATCATATACTAGCTGATTAAAGCATGATTAAAACCCTCCAACTCTTCAGTCACTAATGAGCACCCACTTTAGAGCAGGGTTGGGTTTTTTTTATTAGTCCTCAAATAAATGACTTTTCACACAAACTGTTTTAAGTTGATTTTCTGTTCCAGTTCCCAAGGTCATTCAGCTGATACTGTAAGATACCTTAACTCCCTGGAGTATTGATACCTTCCATGTCTAGTGCTCTGGCTGATGGCACAGTAAACCCAGCGGTACGGACGCACAGCGATTCCCTCTGGGAGAATGAGCTGCCCCAACAGAGGCAGGTGTGCAACATCATCTCATAAAGCTGCAATGCCAGCAAATACACRCTAACACAAATGCCCATAAAAACTTCCTAGCGTATGTGGGCCTGAGGATTGGAAATAGCCTGAAGGAACATTTCGCATCACCACTTGCTACCAGTTCCCTCAAACTGGGAAGGAGGGACAGGAAGGGAGGAGCAGAACAAAAAGACTGGTTAGCAGAGTGGAAAGATAGATTATCACCGCTAACCTACCATTTGTCAATCTGGAAGCGTGCTGAAGACTGTAATTTTATAGTCAATGCTTTATAAGCAAGGTCAGAGGGAACAAATACTTCAATAAAAAATTCAAGACACCAGCAGAAGAACCCAGTCATGATCCTCAGAATCCAAAAAAGAGGAAGGGGTTGTTTGTGCAATTAATGGGCCCAGAATAACATCCTTCACGTCCATCAATGGAAATGGCATTTACAGTTCTTAAACATAAAGACTTAAGATGACACACAGGAAATGATGGGAAATAAAGGGCACCAACTGAATACATGAAGAAACAGTGCTCTACGGAGCAAAATAAATAAATAAATTTCAGGTTTGCTACCGGAGACCCACTTCAGTATTGCCTGGATGCTTGGAGCTGTGCAGCAAATGCCAAGCTGTGAGCTGCAGCCAGGGAACACATAATTAATGTGATTAGGAGCACACAGAGCTAGCATGCTCTGCTGACTGAAAAGCCCAGTAGCATAATTACTGTTTTCTGTACTAGCTCTATGTCTGAACAAATCTCAAAGCCTGGTTAGTTTTAGGCTGCTGTGTAAACGTCAATAAAAATCCCAGAAGTGCCAGCTCATCAGCATTCTCAGGCACAGAAATGGTGAAAATATCACTGCATTTCCATGCTGTTAACATCAGGCAAAGTCATCTCCATTCTTCAGTCTAACCTTAGAGTTTGTAGTAAGGTAACATTTTCCCCAAGTGAACGCTTATTATGAAAGCTAATTAATTGCTTTCCAGTAATGAGAAGTCTTTGGTGTTCAAAGAAAGCAGAATTCACTACACAGGAATTAAACAGTGTTTATTGAAACCAAGCTCCCCCCATTTAAAGACCTGTTTCTGATTAACATCATTACAAATAAAACCAAAGAAACTGAACATACAAACATACAAAATATGTATAGGCAGGAAATGTATGCTAAAAATCAGTCAAAACCCCATAGTATTAATTGAAGAGAAAACTGAAGCAATGCTTTGTAGTTGCTTAGATTTCCCTGGGGGATGGAGAGTCAATGCTTATCTGCCTTCCTCAGAAGAGACAATTTTGATTAATATCAGACCCATCTGACTCAGTCTATTAAACCCTGAAGGAAGGATATTCTTCAGATATAAGAGATATGTCTTTGATTAATAATTCTACCATATTGCCATTCCAAGCATTAACAACTGCATGGCACCTGTGGAAAGCGAAAGCCTTTGAATTCTATGGAAAGGAACTAACTTGTGCTAATAGACCTGTCCTCCTTCGTCCATATCTGAAAGCTGTATGACACTTTCTCCTACCAGCTGCTGAACAAGTCAAAGTGTCAAGGTTGTCACTACTTTCTTGCAAAGAAGACACAGTGGTTATATAATTCAGCTTTACATATAGTAAGAAAGCAAAGTTACTTCAGACATTCTGAATGGTTTGTCTAAAGACCCTGGCAATCTGTCTAGAGATTTCTCTTTAGAGCTGTCACAGCTTAATAGAACACAACAGTCTACAATATCGTGGCCATTAGAGTGCACTCTTACCTACCAGGGGCATATCTTCAGAGAAATGCATTAAATCACTTAGTCCACTATGCTGGACTACCATGCACGGTGTAACTAATGCCAAATTGTCACACACGGGGTGGGGAAAAAGTCAATGTAATATTATCTATTGAGTTTTTCCTGGAAGTTCTAGCTTCAACCAGTCAGCACCAGCCTCCTCACCCTAGTTGAGCATTTCTCCTGATGCTTGCGATCAACCTCTTGCTGTATTCTCTGTAGTTCACAGGTTTGACGTCCATCGCTGTAGCCTTAATACGAGATTCATCCTGTGAAAGAGAAACATGGCATGTAAAAGAAGAACGCTAAGTGCTCCAGGCATTTGGTTCTAACCTGTTTCAGCTCCAGTAACTTACTGCTCTTGGTATCAGGGTTAGCTGGGAGCGCAAACTTGACTCCCACCAGATCAGCTATGTTGTTTTCATTTGAAACAAGCCAGGCTTGATGAACCTGAGAGGGAGCAGTGTTAATGACAGTGGATCCCTCCTTCAGTCTCAAGACTGACAATATTTGCTGTGAGCATGCATCTTTGGAGACTTCTCCCCACAAACCTGAAGAGGAGGAAGCCACCTCCTATGGCGACAAGTCAAACTACAAAAGCCACATGCTACACTATTTGCCTTTTGAGGGATACTTACATTGTAAGTCTCCAGTTTTACTCGGATCCTGAACTCATATGTGTTGAAGTTTGCATTTTGGAACACTTCTTCAAATGCCTGCTCGTTCTGTGAGAAGGACAAAGACAAATATCAGCTGCAGACATTCCAGGCTTCCGGTAGTACTTTCAGAACAGCTCAGCTTTTGCTGGTGTTGGCAAAATGGTGGAACTAACTGGATCATGTAGGCAGAGCTGAATCTTCCATCAAATTTTACATACCAAAACCATAACTTAAAGTTTTTAAGAAAAAGTTTAGTTCAAGGTGAAAAGTTTTAGCTACCTAAACAAAATAATGTACAGTTGCACCGAATCTGCAACCAAGTGTATAGAATGAAAATACTACAAATCTACATCAGATTCTCTCATGCTGCTTAACTGGCTAATTCTGCTGTTCTGCTATGATCACAAACACTGACAGGGTTAAATTTCCCTATTAATTGTCTTATTAGGCATTCTGTTTCTCTGCTTATCCATCAAGGCTGTATGTACCTTTCACATTCCAACACAGACCTATTTAAGAGGATGTTCTATAAAAAAGTGGATGCATGTTTCGAACATGCTTTTATAACCATTAGAAGACTCTGTCGTATTTATAACATAAGCTGCTTCTAATTACCATATGAACACTAAACATCATCATCATTTATAACAGACAATTTGTCAAAACAGTAGAAAAGAAGCAGACAAGTTGTGGAGACTGTGGAAAAAGTATATTTTTGTAAAAATTAGTTGTAAAAATCTCTACCGACATTCCACAAAAATCCTGCAGCCCCGTGATGATACAGACAAGTAATTATTAATGCATTCATCTACCAGATGCACTTGACTTGATCAGTCATTCCAGCAGCAGAGCAGCTGATCTGGAATTGAACCCACCTCAGTTTCACTCATATTCCAAGTGTTACATCTGCTGTTTTCAAATGTGTGCAGCACTATTTTACACTACACAGCGATTCTCCTAAGGTTTAGAAAAGCACAACAAATGAAGGTGAACAGGAGTAGCTATAGTTTCACTGACTGCAAGATTTAGGCATATCCTTCCTGAATATTAAAAACTCCTCCTTCTGACCACCGTATGGATTAGAGGATAAGAAACCTCGCTTAATAAAGCATTTGGCTTCTGCTTCCAGCTCCGCCACAAACTATGCTAACCATTAGTGAGTGGAAAATGCCGTTACCATACCAGTCACTGCTACCCTACATTATCTCCTTTGGTAACAAGCACAGTGGAGAAGTAGATGAAAAACCACGCACGCATATCTATGCTTAGCATGGTCACTGGCTGTACGTGGACTCAATACATACTGTGAGCAGCGGAAAGACTCCCACCAACTTCACAGGATACTGCATCAGGTCTTCAGAGAAAAAACACTAAGAAAAGCTCAGTGAAAATGCATCAAGTACCATTTTTAAAGGCTCATAAAAGTGTCAAATCAAAACCAATTTCTCCTGGCACACAAAGCATTCCTGCTCAAGGGCTCATTCCGTATTATGTTCCATTTTCTATCCTCAGCCATTTCCATTAGGCAGCTCTTCAAAAGACATTACATGTTTGTACTGTTACATAGGATCTGCTGTCTCTCCTTCCCCACCCAGTTCTCTTCAGCATTAAAAGTGACTAAGAAATTTTGTTTGAACTCTAGCAGAGATTAAACACAACCGAAGAAAATATTGACAAGTTAAGAATGTCTGAAAATGGAAATGTAAAAGTGCAAGCACATCTAATTAGAATGCCCTAGCAATACATCTTCCTACAGAACAGAAGTGTCCGGCCTTCATAATATCAGAAAAACCTCTAGCGTCCCAGAAACACAAGCTTTGTACCACTTACCTTAGAGAGCTGAAATGCAGGAAATTTCCAAAAATCATTCTTGTATGCAAGTTACAGGAGAACCAGCCCTGCTTTGCAGAAGCGGAYGAGGTCTACAACAGTGTCTCAGGATAACCAGGACTACAGCCTCAATAATCAATCCCTCCTGCTTCATTTCCCTCCCACAGCCAAGCAATGGGTTAACCAACAACTGGTGTATCTATGGAGCCCTAGTATCAACCAGCCTCAGCCTGGGAGCACAGCAACGCTTTCCACACCATCATTTAAAACAAAACCAAACCACACCACACAGATTTTAGGTAGTAGACAACTAAAAATCAGGAAAAGGCTATTTTGGTTGGAACAAAGGAAAATGCAGCAGAGAAGCATGTAGTGACAACATACCRTTGACTGTCAGTGTTTAGAACAGTTTTTAAGGCTGTAAGCCATTAATCGGTGAAAGAAAGGTCAAATAAGCATCTCTGCCAATGACCTATTTTACAAGTCATGGTTTTTGTATGACCCACAAAGTTTCTGATGATATTTGGTGGGGGAAAAAAGAGCCTTCAGAAGTGGGCTAACACACATTAGTTCAAAAAGCTTCCTGCCTACTTACAAAGATACATACAAAGTGTTCTGGAACTTCTTGGTTTTGTAAACAAATTTTTGGAACACATTAGGGATAATGTTGTTAGCATTCATGGCTAAAACAGTTTTTTTGCAGATTCTTCCAATCTAGGTACAATGATAAAACAGCCTGTCCTCTCTATTGGAGTCAACACGTGTTAAAGCTGTCAGCCCTCTAAAGGCTGTAGTACTATCGACAAGTAATCAGCTGTCYCTCAAGGTCCAGGTAATCAGGACAGGCTGATCTCCAGCTTTGAACAGCCAAAAGAGCTCAGAGGTAGACAGACTGACTGTGGGAGCAAACTATGGGGGAAACCAGGCAAATCTCTGTTCTCCAGGCAGATGGCCTGTGGAAAATAATCCCGAGGAGAGTAAACAAGTCCCTGCCAAGAACTTCAGACTAGAGAGACACAATGATTTGTGAACTTGTAAAAGACACTGAAGTCCAACATCTGGAGAACAATCTTGGGCTGTCAGGCCCCTAAGCTGGCCTATCACTCAGAGAACRGACAAGATCAAATTCTTGCCAAATGAAGCAGAATATCCCTTTCTTTCATATGGCACTTTTGTATTTGTTTTAATAATGCTRTTAATTTCCACAGCAACTACATGAACATAACCCACTGCCTTTGCCACCTCTGCTGACTTAGGAATGCTATATGTGCGCACACAGGGATGAGATCATGCTCTCTGATGGATCAGCGCTGGTGTTCCACACATACCCTACATATTTCTCCAAGTTGCCTTCAAAGTCAACATTACAAGAGTATTTCCTTACCAGGAGGACAAAAAAAAAAAAAAAAAAAAAAGGCAAGACATTTGCGGGCAGCCCAACAACAAGATGTGTGAAACACAGGTCAACTTCTAGACATTTACTAAAAATGCAATAAGCTAATTGACTGACCTTTTCCTTCAGTTCTCCCAGGAAAGCTGCGTTTTGCCCAAGAATGAATTCTGCTGACTCTTGGAAACAAGTCACCCACTGATACTCTAGACAGTCTGCAATGGTCACCTAAAAAAACAAACAAACAAACAAAACAAAACACCAAAAGGTTATTTCATCCAGTTGCTTATTCTCAAGGAAGACAGAACAAAAGAGAAGTTTATTTCACAGCCATAGAGGGTTTTAAATCTCCAGTAACTATCAGAGCCCTATGTACTGCAGGTACTTTCCACCACCGAGGGTAGAAGGCAGTGACTTACTATTTTTTTTTTTTTAAGCGCCATAGAATGTCACAGTAACTTAACACAAGTTAATATTGGAATTACGTTGTGGCACAGGAAAAGGCCAACAAGATCACAGTGGCACACGCTGATGGACATTCAGCTCTGTTCTGCTGTCACTGATGAGCTGTGAGCAARAACAGGTAGACCAGAACAACAACCACCAAGGGGACACCAGCGAGACTGCAAACTCCATTTACTTTGTACATAYCTGAGTACTTGAGCATAAACACATGTAATACCATGTTATGAGGAAACTATCAAAACATTCAAGGACAAGACAGAGCAGTAAAAAGATCAAGTACTAGCCTCACAWGGATTTCCTGGCTGCTTTGACGATTACGAATGGGAAAATAGGAGACACACTGTTCTGAAGGTCTTGATTGTACCCTCAATATCCCCTTTATATTCTACAAGAATGATTCTGCTATGTAAAGTAGTTCATGCATTCCTAGAAGTTATCTGCTAGAAATTATTCAGAAGCAGTTTGTGTTTTAGTGAGACTGCAGGGATAGTTCCCTCCTCTCTGCATGCCCACCTGGCACAGCATTTCGAAGAAGCAGATACAACTCCACCTTATAATGTAAAACAGAAAAAGGTTCAACACTTATGTGTAAGTGGGCATCACAATAATAAWCCTCAGACAACTTTCTGAAGCAGGCTCCATTAAAGCATGAGACAGAACAATACCTACCAAAAAAAAAAAAGTGTACTAAATATAGGTAGCAGCTGTAAAAGTGCAATTACTGCTCTCCAGAAATGCCATTTTACTTCAGTTTATCTTCACTACTGAAGAGGCGTAGGCCATCTGTACTCTGCACTGCATAGTACACTTGGAAACCAGAATCAACTGAGCTAGCATCAACTTTTTGGCAAAGAGAAAAGCTTTTAATTGGAGCACTAGGAAAACAAACTGCTAATCAGCTCAATGAAACATCCCTCACTCAGGTACAGCATACAAGCAATTTAAATATCCTCTAACCCACAGGCACCACAGATAGACAAACAGCACTCTAACACCCCATTCTCTCGAAAGATTTCTATTTGRACTACACAAGGAAAACAGTGAGAAACACACTCTCCCCTAATCCATTTACTTACCAGAAGCATCATGCGGTACTTGAAGTTGGGGAATTCACGGTCACACTTTTCACAACGATACAGTCCATTTTGTTGGTCTATCACTTTCTTATTGCAATCCTGAGAGGGACATGCCTGGTACATACAGTTCTCTTTGCGCAGATGTACGACTGTGCCCACACAGCTAAAATAATCCGCCTAGGAGAGTGAGCGTGCAACATTAGCCTCAAAATACTCAATGTTTTCCAATTCTGAATTAACTACAAAGCAAGGCACCCATACTTGGATATTTAGGATTAGAAAGCTTAACAGCTATGGATTATTGAGAAACTGTAAATCAACCCCTCTGTTGCAATCATTTTCAGGCTTCCATTATGTTAAATAAAGCCCCTACAGCAAGATTATTTTGTGTTTCCATTGCAGGAAACTCCAATTGCTAGGTTTTCTTTAGATAAAGCATATTTGCTTCTCCATTGTGTCTGTTCAAATCTCTACTTTTTCACAGGATTAAGATTCTGCACTTTCCTATGCTTCTTTTGGGAGCCAATACAAAAAACSAGAAAGCCTACTGTGTAGTATTACAGATAAGCATTTGATTAAACTATAGCCTACAGAACAAAATATACTAAAATAATCACCCTAATGGTTTAAGACCATGGTCAAGTCTTTCAACAGATAAACAGAGGTTGCTTAAGAAGCATGTGCAAAAAATCTCACAGAAAACAGCTGAATTACAGGTAAAGTTTTTTTCCTTGCATATCCCAAATAGTTTAGCGCTTAAGTTTGGAAAAAAAAAAAAAAAAAATTAAAAATAAGTCAAGAAGCAGTATAAGCCTAGAGAGGTTACTGGACTGGAATGCCAGAGACATGGGTTTTATTCCTAGCTTTTCTATTGACCAAGTGTGCACCCTTGAAAACCACTTCCTCCTAATGCACCTGTTTCTCCCAGAACACTTTGTGCTATTTATATAAACATCTTTGGGGTGAACTCCCCCCCGCCCCCATTTATACAAGGCTTAGAATTCTCTTGCATACATAGTATCATGTTGCAACATCAGCAACAAGCTTGAATTTATCTGGAAAAAAAAAAAGATTTAATAGCATAAATTTTGACAGAGTAAGCACATACTGCTCAACAACTGGACTACTTCAATAAGCAGAATGCCTACATAAAGCCTAGCTTTTTATTTTCTCCCCAATACACAAGGCTTGTACTCAGTGGCCATGCTTTACCTTATCTCCTTGTCCCAAGTTCTCAGATTTGGCTTCAAACAAAGTTTTCCAGTTGGTATTCACCCCAGATGCTGGCCCACCCCTCACATCAGAGATCGAGGCACATTCCAGAAGCTGCCCCTCAGAGTCAAACCTGGAACCACAAAGATGCACTTCTATTTTTGGATAGCAGACCATACAGATTTATCAAAAGCTTACATTTAGTTTCATGTACTTAATACATGAGGGATTTTTATCAATGATTGTGAAGGAAACAATTACAGTAATTTGTGTATATTGCAAACAAAAACAGCATTTCAGAATAAGTTAATAGTCCGACTTAATTAGCACAGTATTTTATAAACCCACAAAAGGAGGACAGCTTTGTTCTATGTAACTGCAATTTGTTTGCCAGCTAGTGGTCAAACCACGCACTGCATGCTTCTTAAAAGCAGTCAGATAACAAGATTTAAGGGCATCAAGATATTTCCATAATTAAAATTAAATTACATGGTACCATTGTCCTCGCAGCGGCTTCGAAAGAAAAAGCAAATAGCATTGMACAGATTATGCTTCCTCTGTTAAAATAAGAAAGCACTGCTTTTCAGCAAAAGGTTGTACTGCCATCCCATTCRGGTGTGTTTTGTGATTTGAGAACCACACCAGCAAGACTCAAAAATTGAACTTAATTARAGTCTGACAGTAATAGCTAAGACCCACAATCAATTTTATCTTCAACAACCCTCTGACGTAKGGGAGAACCACAGCTCAATGACAAATGGAGAATGTCATTGTATTTTATCCATGTTTGGGTGATTTAACTAGCACCTGAAAACCCAGGATCCACGAATCTGATGCTGTCGGCACTTAACCCTATTTGCACATACACCACATCTCACCATATTAGTAGTTATAGCAGACAATTTAGCAACTACCTACAGTAGAAGCAACGAGCCACCAAGAAATCACTTTGTTTTCCTGACAACAATAAAAATGTTATCTTGCTGGCTGAAAAATATCTGATAAGCAATAGACACTGGAAGAAGTCAACATAGTTCCTCCAGTCCATACTAACAGAGTGCGTATCAGATTCCACACAATGGAAAAAGCCTGTGAAAAAAAAAAATATTGTTCTCTCAGATAATGCCTCAGAAAGTGGACCTGGTCAAGTCTGATTTCATGCTGCCTTCCAAGGCTTTGGGTCAGCATGCAGTACGCCTATTACAATTTTTCAAGGTCTGTCATGGAATTATAAGTTTTTGAACTGAACAACTTAAAAAGGACAGCCTTCAGGATCTAGTGCTTTCAAGGAAGAGAAGTTTCTGTCACCCTGGAACCCATATCCTCTGCTACCTTTCTTCAGTACTATACAGACTGCTCAAGTACAAAGAAACAGAATAAAACAAATACTCTGCAGCAGGCTGGAATGAATCAACATAAACACACACTCATACCATCCTCGGAGCTTAAAAGCCTCTGGGCTATCAGGGTTGATGATAACTGTACTCGAGGACAGGACAGACAGGCTTCTACCACCAAAATCAGAGACTCGGGCTCCTTTGATGGCTATCACAGGTTGTCTAGAACCATCAAACTGTTCAGCCTGCATGCGTGAAAAAACAAAACACGTTAGTAGCACGCTACAGTAAAGGTACCGAACTTGCAGTCATAATTCACAGATCATGACAATGAGACACCACATCTGAATCAAACTATCTTACTGTATTTAGAAGGTAAGGTTTTAAATGATATGACTAGGAGTTTAAGAAAACGCAGCTAACAAAGCTGGAATCCTAACACCCCATTTCCTGGGGAAACAGAGAATCCTTAAGTCACAACACTGGTTTAGAAAAAAAGGATTAGTCCCCTCCATCAGGAGTTTTACACAAGGACTTTAGAAAGGGTAATGGGTTATGGGAATGGAGGTTTCTCCAAACAGGAGAAATTATTTGGTCAGATTAGACTCTTCAGGAGATGAAACACTTGGCTTGATTGAGCCAATCATGTCTATTCTACCACAACTTAAAAAGTAGAAGTGTAGGTATGCTGACCAAACACTTTTTCCTCAATTTTCCATTTTCTGTTTTTAATCTCATAAAGTTGCTTTAATGCTGTTCAATTGCCATCAGTTTGTTATCTGAGTAAAGTCTGACACTAACAAAGAACCTCTTGGCATGAGAAAGGTTTTGAAAGGGATAGATTTCCCACACCACTTCGCAAGCAAGGGGAGGATCATGTGCTTAAAGATGCTGGAGTTCGCAGTAGCATTCACTATATCCATGAGATGCAAAAAGAACACAAAACATATCCCAGCAGTTAGGGCAATGACTGTTATAAAGGAGATACAGATTCTAACCCTAACCGTGCCAGCTGCAAGTCACACATCACTTCCCCTCAATGCTTGTTGTTGTCTCTATTCTACAAGCAAGCAAACAGATTTAACTTTGTAAAATGCAGACCCTGATCTCTGCTGGAAGAGTTATGCCAGGAATTGATTACCAGTAGCCTCTCCTATAACAACCCGGTTCAACCTCAAAACTTTGTGTTATTGAACTTCAGTTTACTTTGTTTGTATCAGCAGACGGTTAATGGTGTTTAGCTACCTACAATATCAGTGCACTTGATCATTTAGCCATAAAGCATCACTGTCAAGCTGGCAGGATCACTCCCATTTTATAGACTGGAACATAAATCCCTAAGTATTTACAACACCGCTGGAAAACAAAGTAGCCTGTTAAAAGGATAAAGAAGCAGTTTACTGCAACTACTCAAACTTTCAATTCCAAGGCTCCGATGCTTTAAACTCCTAGTCTGAGATACAGCCTCTCAACCCCCTAGTTAAGCAGCAGTTTATGCAGGGTAACATGCATCCCCCCCTACGAATAAAATTAATCTCAAATGAGACAGCCGTAGCCACCGGGCTTTTCCATAATCAAACTGCAACTCATATCCTTTCCTAAACCAGAAGCCTCCTATCTTCAGTCTTCGGGCTTGAGACATAATGTCTGCAGTTGTACAGAACATATTAGTCAGATCATGTCAGCAGTTTGTCAGAGAAAGGTTAAGAACATCACACCTGAATGAAACGAGACCRTCTTTCACCTTCTCTCTGCCCCTGATCCTTAAACACCCAGGACTCTGTCTCAGTGCTATGTCCATCTCGGATGACAACAGCACACTCATTTCCTCACCCTACACAAAGGAACCTTTGCTTAGGAACAGGTAAGAGCACATACCTCATTTCCCCACAGTGTAGCTGTCACCATTTTCCCTGATGTATCCATCAGATGCACGTTCCTCTTCGATACCTCTCTATTGTTAGCTTTCACTGTAATTTTAGTGACATCTTCATAGCTCTTACAAATTCCAATTACATCTGAAAAACAGTTACAATTTAGTTAGAGTTACTCAAGGGTCACAATTGGGGAATACAAGATCACAAGAGAAGAACTCAAACCTACTGTCAGATTTTTACCTTGTATCCTAGGCTCCTTATTCAAATCAAATCTGATATGGAAATTAAGTGTATTACGGTAGGAATGCTCCACTACAGAACTCTTCAGTGCTTTGATTTTGTTGACTAATTCATTAAGATATTCATGAATGCAAGCCTCACCACATTAGTGAGATCAAGGCATTGTACTATCTTTTCCCATCACATTCTGTCAAAGGACTTCAGCCCTGATCCTGTAACACACYCCCTTGCTGTTTAAGCGCCAGGCAAGGCGTTTCAAAGTGACTGTAACACAACGAAGCAACTGGCTAGTGCCTTCACTACAGCCCCGCGACCGTAAGCTGCAACTTAAACAAGTCTGCGTGCTTGGGTAGTAAGAACTAACACGGTCCCCTTTGCACTCCCTAAAAATATACCATTTTTAATATTGCAGATCTACCTTTAAAATTCCTAGCTGAATGCCTCTGAATCACAGGCATCTTGTGCCTATGAAACCTGAGAACCCTCGCCCCCACCCAAGCCTCTGATTTTTCCGGAGTACTCTGCCCAACAAATTACAGAAAAACAAACCTCCAATACTTCACAAAGCAAGCCAAAACAGTCATGCAACTTGGACTTGGATGCAATGAATTATGCCAGAATCACTACAGAGATAATTAGATAGTGAAAGAAAGCAAGACCAGGGAAGGTATGAAATGCACACGTGCTGAGCAAGGACATTTTTCTTCCAGCCCTTTTCTGTGGAAAACAATGATCATAGTACAATAAACAAGTATCATTTACTGTCTTTAGTTTGAAGCACAAGTTTGAAGAAAAACCATTATATATTGTTAGCAGAACAGGGCAGAGACACCTTAACAGGAAAACTGCCCAAGGTATTTTTAATGGCAACCATCACTGGACAACTTCATTTAAAGAGATCACAACAGTCGCAGCATTGTAAGCTCACTACCTCCCCGGTATTCAGAACACAAAAGTAAAACTTAAAATCTTTAGAGCTTGCCATTTTGCTACTTAGACTGACCAACAATTGAGTCTTTGGGTGTGTTCTCCAAGTCAGAGATGGATACAAACTCAAACTGAACAGAYGGAAGATGCTGGGCATCATCACAGGGCACAACTGAAGTCTCACTAGTGAATGTAATCTCATAGTCATTCTTAACAGCTGTATATTGCTTGTTAGCAGTCTTCAAATTGCCCTTGGTAAAATAATATACCTACAGGAGAAAGCAATGAAACAGAGGATATTATCAGAAGTCAGACAGAGAAAATAGATTGTGTTCACCTTGCTATGCTGAAGTTCCTCTTTTCTAGCTCATGTCAGTCTACGAAAGCCCAATGCTACCATACCTTGTTCAATTCAATGAGTGGAAAGAACTTGTCTGCTTGATCATTGAATGCAGTAGCTCTAATCTCACCCTGCAGGAAAATAGGAGAGCTGGTCAGAACTGAAATTCGGCATTAAAAAAAATAAGAAATCTTTGCAATGTTAAGTGGCACCAGTTCAACAGACACAGCAKGGTCTGCCAGGCTAGCTCCAGGCACGTGAGAAACAAACAACATTCTCCTCACATTTGTAGTTATAGCTAAAACAACATATTCTACACCTGACCATCAAATCTCATATTGAAGTCTCATTAGTCTAGCTAGAGCTTCAGAATAAAATGCATAAGAACTACATATATTGTATATACACCTCTGAAAAGGTGCGTGTAAATCTGGCATTAATTGCCACTACATGCAAAAAAAATAAATTCAAATAGATCACRCAGCTCCACAAGTTAGCACACAGTATATTGTGATATCTCCCACTCATACATGATGTCAAGTCTTTAACTAAGAATTAGTAACAATTATAAACTCACTAGATATAAATACTGTTTTTTWAAAAAAATTGAATGCAGACAGTATGCAGAGAAAACAAAYGGCCGATGACAACATGTTACATTATTAACCTCACATTTTATACTAAACATAATCTAGCAGAATCTTGTTTGTTTTCATGACAGAAGGCTGTAATCTGATAAGAGGTTTGACAAACTGCAAGTTTAGTTAGATTAACCAGATACCGTTCCCCAAACAAACCACAGATGAAATTTCCTAGTATTACAATCATTTGTACTCCGATTTTCTCATGAAAATGAAAGCTTGTAACTKGGAGGCAACACTCCTCTTACTCCCTGTTTTGTAAGGTGTATCTAAGCAAGGATGAGACCTCATTCTCAATCTACAGGAAACTACCACAAACCYAAGTATTAGGTTGTCAGTTTCCATAAACAACTATATTTTGAAGCTGCAAAAATTAGTCACACACTATAGACTGATGAAAAATAATCAGTAATGCCATATATTTAAGACTTAATTCTGGATAAAAACTGGGTCGCTGATGTTCAACTCAATGAATACAGGAATACAAGCTTCAGTCATAATAAAAAAAAACATTTCCTATAATACACTTTATTTCCCCTATTCTGTCTTTATGAAGGGTTCATGAGCATCTGACGTACATTAGCTTTTTCTCAACATAAGACACTTACGCTTTCATCAACTAGCTCTATAGAAAAGAGCTTTCCTTCACCACGGGAGTTGCTCCATGTGCGGATCTGGCCTTTTTGGGTAACGCGAGCACAAATGGTCCACCTGAAACCATGCAAGAAATCACTGTCCTGTGGTGGTTTTTTTTTTGTTTTAAGAGGAGATTGAATTTACAAAACTTTGGAACTGGAGTGTCACTATTTAAAAGCCAGAATCTTTCTACTGCTTTTCTGCTGCTTTCTATTTTAACAGCCTAGACCATTAAAGGCAGAGGGTTGTAGAGAAAGCAGCAACAAAGCCAGCCATAAAGCATCTAGTATGATAATAGTAGCRAACAATCCTTCTGCATAGAAGCAGGCCTCAAATCTTTTACTCTTCTAGGATACATTTCTCATACAGCAGTTTGCCTGTTCTGAAAAGCCATGCAAGAACTCAAGAGCTCAATTATAGGATTCGCATTTAACTTGGATAATCAAATCAGTTTGCATAACTTAAGAATGTCATTCACGAAATAATTACATCCTCATGCTTCTCAACAGAACAGTAGCCGAAGTCAATAGCTCACTGAGCTGTTTTGTCATTAAGGTACCAAAAAGAAGGTTGCTTTAGGAAAAAAAGAGCAGTCAACTGATTTTCAACTAAAATATTAAAAACCTATCAARCTCAGCAGAGTAACTTCACCAAGACAATGCAAAGGCAAATCTCAGATTGTCAGTGTTGATGAAATTAAAAAAAAAAACAAAAAAAAACCCAAACACAAACCAAAAAGCCAAACAAGAAACAAAAAACAAACCAAAACCTGTACAGCTGTTTTTGTGGAGATTTTTTTGTTTGTTTGGTTTTTGGGGTAGTTTTGTTGTTATTGTTAGTTTTGTTTGTTTGAAGTTAACCAATAAACTCAAAAGAACTCAAAGAATGATTTCACAGAGATTCACACAAGAAAGCAAAAAGAAGCACCGAGTAATACCTGGCATACCACGATAACTCACTTAGATTGGTACGGGTTCAAGCTGGCAATTGGCACTACTTTGGCCTGCGATCCCCCTGGTGTCTTCACTGAGCTGGGAGCACTCGCTTTACCAAACTGGTTTGAGGGAGCATGGTACTTTGGAGCAGCAGGACCTTTCAAAAACCACAACAAAGCATAAAGAATGTCAGCCTTGCAGACAAAAGCCAGGTTAAAACGAACTCGTGGTGCAAGGTCAGGCAGAACTTTTCCCACCACGCTACGGGGAGCTGCATAGAAGGCAAAGTTATACCTAACACTGGGTAGGCACTTAAAGCTCCACTCGCTGTGCTACGTGGGCACAGAGTGGCTAAAAGTTTTTGAATCACTTCTGCTCTTGGTCATAAGTATTTTCTAGGCTGCAAACTGCTGCAGAAGAGACACTCTCAAACCTTTAGAGTACTTGCAGTCTAAGTGGAGATGTGTCCAGAGTCAATCCCTTAAACACAGTCTAAGTGGGAAACAACTAGTTAGCAGTAAATTCTCTAAAATATGGCACATCAGTCTTTAGATCTACACYGTTTGGGGGAACAACTAAGGAATGGTACCCCACAATCAAATAATTTCCTGACATAAAGCAATACTGCTAATTCTAAATTGAATCTTGCCAATGTATAAACATAGAACTCTTATGATCAGCTTTAAGTACAGAAAGGAAGAGCTTGTTTTCTGCTGCAGTAAGCAAGTGTCAAAATTTTACTATTTCAAAATACTTCTTAAATGCAGGGGTAAGGAATACAGACAGGTTAAAGCACTACCAAGAGCTAGGACGGACAACTTTTTTGCTTCAAAAAAGTCTACAGGCTGACATTTAAATTGACTGCCTTTTTCAGTATCTCACTATTTAAAGCCTCAATCAAAAAAACTGTATTTATAGATGTACTATCAAATAATTACAGTCCTGTACCGCCCAAACTGTTTRGCCTCAATATCTTAGCATCAATAACACACCTGCTGGCCAGCTCCAACCTGTAGCCTACTTGCATGTCCACAGAGCACCGTTTCAAGAATGCAAAATTGATCAGACTAGATGTTCAGTTTAGACTGCTTCATCAAAGTTGTTTCCTAYTTTTTATCCTTAGAGAAAAGGAGGGAAGGGGGACAGATTTTTTTTTTTTCCTCTTTTTAAAAATGTATTATTAAACCCAAGTGTACAATAGCCAATTCACCTCGTCAAGCTAYGGATTAGCCTTTAATGGAGTGTTTCTTGTGCCATTATAGAAAGGATCTTTTTTAAATTTAAGCTGTAGTTTTGCACTGCGCAAATGGAAACAGAATTCCTGCCCAGGATTACTCTTACCTGCTACCGACAAATTGCCATTTTGTGGCTGTGGTTTGCTGGGTGCTGGGTTTGCTGCTGGAGCTGAAGAACGTTGCTGCCCTTGCCCTGGCAATCGAATGGAAAGAGACCATATAGTACAGTAGGGACCACAGTAATTAGAACTACCTTTAAGCCTTTTTAGGAAATAAGACTTGTATGAAAAAAATAATTTAAAACACAGAGAACACACACTAAAATTCAGGTGTTATAAGAGACAGCAGTAGCAAGCTATCTGTTGAACAATATGATAGGACCACGCAGGAATTTCAGTCAGATCTCTTTCCTCAAGCAACTGCTTTCTACTTCGAAAGAATTCAGGGTTGACAGTTATTTAAAAGGACAGCACTGAAGTAATCTTGACAACTTCTCAGTTTTTATAGGCTTCTATTGCTCTGACAGGTAGTTTCTGCTACTACCTAACAGCTAAGATAAAAACTGTAGGAGAATTCCTTCTTAAAACTCAGAAGGGGGCAAAAGCCCACTGGGTAAAGCCAAACCTGAAGTTAATGCAAGACACAAAAAGCCACCTGCTATATTTTATTTCCAAAATATGAAGATATTTAATGCGGGGATGATGGAGTCTTAATTTCAGCGTTCACCAGGGTTCCTCTTGGGAAACAGCAGTATATTGCATAGGGAGCAAAGTGATGCCATAGTAAGTACATATCGTACATTATTTTTTTTTTTAGATTCCAGGACTTTTACTTGCCTTATATTGATGATAAATTACAAGAGAAAGAGCAGAGTGACATATCTAGAGAAATAGTATGTTAGAAGACTAATCTACAGTTCAAAAATTTGAATTACTTYACAGAACAATTGTCCTATCATATTTTACCTCCAGGTGAGAAAACATCCAACATTTTTATCTTTTTGGATGCAACTAACTCTTAAGCCATCGGTTTGCAGAATTCCCAGATCTAAGCAGGCAAAGCCCCCCTGATTTGGGGTGTGAGGAGTAAGATAGTCAGAGAAAGTGGAAAAGAAGGTCAGACCTAGCCCGTAAGCATCACGAGGCCCAAAAGCAGAGAATCCCAGAACAGAACAGCAAGGAAGGATGGCACAGAAGTAAGGTAAAGGAGCAAAAGCAACACAAGGAGACCCTGATGTAGTGTTGCTGATGTGTAGTGCACAGAAGAAACCCTCTGGTTATTTTCAATCCAGAACAAGGTCCTTGCACAAAACCAATTTGCTCCTCTAACTTGCCGCAGTAGAGTCACATCGGTGAACTGGTGACAGCAGTCTCCCTGGCAACAGAGTGACGTCAAACAGCAGTGTGTATTTACTGCAGAATCCGCTAGATGGAGAAGCCAGATTTCACCCTCGCTCAGGTACTCGGAGGACCCAGTCAGGGTCAGTGCTCAACACCCCAAAATYGTTTTGTGTAAAAGAAGGAAAAAAACCCGACAAAACACATTAAGAGAAAAATATATCTGGTCAGGGAAAGAACAGGAATGTGCATATGAAACAGCAAGAGCCTTCCTTGCTAGTTTTGTTCCATGTTTTTTTCCCCTAGACTTTTTAATTAAAAAAAAAAAAAAACCCACCAAAAAACAAATAAAAGACCACCACATACATTAGAACACTTGTGTATTTTGAAACACAAATTCAGGTTTTAATGGCTGCCTACCCATAGCCTGGTGTTTCTCAACAGATTAAGAATGTATTAACACACCTGTGCATGTGTTCAAATACAGAAGTAGCAGAAACATCTCTCCGGTTTTCTTTCTTGTAGAGTATAGGAACTCCTAAACTATGATATTTGGTGGCCGGTGGCCTACAGATCACTTAAGGTACTCAGAAAACCGACTCCTCTGCCTGGTTTTCGCTGTTGGTTTTTTATTAGCAGAAGCTGAAAAAAAAACCTCTTGAAATACCTGATCACATTTCTGCTATATATACTAGGCTAGTCAAACCCAAGACCTTCGGCCAAAGCCAGCCACACAGCCTACTCTAATGTGATAGCCATGTAACAGCAATCCTCTGCTTCCAGTAATTTGTTACCAAGAGGTACTGCTACAGTGCCGTGGGGACAGAAGAGCTGTCCCAGAACTGAGCAGCAGCATGGCAGGGGGAAGAGGAGRGAAGAAAACGGACTTTGAAAGAATGCACACCAAGTTGCGATGGTGAGAAGGGCAGGAATAAAGTGTTCAAGTGAATGTATAAGTATACAAACGTTTCAACATTGAAAGATTAATGACAGAAGTTAAACATAAGTAGCCAGTAATTGTCATAGTAAGAAGAAAGTCCAGCATCAGAGTAATTTGAATGAGATTAATGACAGTAATAACATTACCATCTAGTTTTCAACAAGAACTAAACTGCTCAATCTTAATTTTCAACACTATTATGAAACGCTGCCTGAGAAGTTTTTATGATATGTATTAAGAAGATTGTGTCTCCAGCTTCCTTGTTAGGCAGATTAACCTCCTACTGCTCAAGCATGAAGTGGCCAAAAGACAGCTTCTCACTCCGCGGGTCCTACTGTTCTATTACAGTCTAGGAAAGAATATTCCTTAATCCTACGTCTAGCAATTTCAGATCTGTATTTCAAGTAAGATCAAAAGTAGGACTAAACATTCTTTTTAAAATACCTGAACTTTTTTTTCCATGAAAACCACAAAGTGCTTTTAAGATACTCATTCTGCATTAGCTGAGTGTTCCTCAAAAATACAATCTCTCAGTATATACAAGAACTTAAAGAATCTGCAACTTGAAATAYACCTCTGCCATTTTATTAAGGCCTTCATGACAAATCAGGCAGCCCTGCAGAGCAGAAAGGTTGGGTTAAGTAGACTTAATCTAAGCTATTACCGACTTCTGTAACTGAAACCTTATTTAGTATCAAATAAAAGGGCAKGAAGTCTGCAGAATAACGTCAGTGTTAAAATGGAACATAC
Organism: Oceanodroma leucorhoa; assembly: GCA_030449065.1. Classification (NCBI taxonomy): domain Eukaryota; kingdom Metazoa; phylum Chordata; class Aves; order Procellariiformes; genus Oceanodroma; species Oceanodroma leucorhoa. The sequence continues at coordinate 3,526,688 of JASVER010000086.1, forward strand.
ATCACATCAAATTCAGCATCTCTTAACTACCTAGTGCAAGATCACACTTACTATTTAGATTTGAAAATGTCACTGCTGAGTACTTTTGTAAGCCCAAATGAAGAAGAYAACTTTGATCAAAGTCATGGTAATTTCACCAAAATTCATAGTCTTAAAGGTATATTTTCAGCTCAGTTCTGTAAAATATCACATTCCCAGTCGTTTCTAAGCAACAATATGATAATTGAAATACACTATAGTTCACAAGCTCTTGTTATCACACAAGCAAGGGAAATGGGAGAAAGACACAAAACAGTCTGCTCAGTAGCTATTCTGAAAGTCTTGGTCTCTACAGCAACTGTGGGATTAAACCATAAAATCTGAGATGTCAACACATTTTTAAACAGCAATTAGCTAAGTAACTATCAAAGGAACAAAGGCTCATTTAACAAACGCCCCTCTAATTCCCTAGGAAAAAGAAAAGTTAATGAAGAAAGATGTCTTTGCCTTTGCAACAAAGTCTAATTCCTACTTCGATTAGTAAAGTAGATTTTTAACCAGAATGGCAGTGTACCTACCGCCACTGTTTGTCCAAAATATCCTATAGAAAATTGTTGCYACTGATGTGTGGTCCCTTAGTAATAAAAATATATTAATTCACTTCCACCAGGAAAAAGAAAATTCTTCAAGAAGAGCTATTTGCTATTAAATTTCAGCCATTATYTGTATATACATCAATGACAGAGCTGTTCAAATATTTTCTTTAAGTGCTCGTTATCCTCTCTCTTTTTTAAAGATCAGAACTGGGAGAACAGAACATACTTTTGAACATATCTCAGGGGAAAAAATATATTAATTCAAAAAATGTTTGCCTGAGAACTGTAAGCTCAGCACATGAAAAYGAAGAACACAGTTACTTATGCAACATAATAAAACCAAAAGATTGATGGCAGGTCAGRTTAAGGTCCACCCAGCGCATCATCGGTTTTCAGATGGCAAGGTAGGAACGGGTGCTTAGGAAAGTCTGTATGCTGGCCATGTTTTCATACCAGTCTCTCGTCTATGTACTTTGAGCAATCTAAGTTTTAGTGCTTCCTGAACCTAACATTCATGCAGAGGATGTATTGTTATGTTTAACAGCCTTTAATGGATTTTTCTTTCACGTCTAATTGCTTTTTGAATCTGTGCCAATTTTTGGCACCTACCTCAACAAATTCCATAATTTAGCTATGCACTGTTTGGGGGTGCAATACAGCCTTTGTTTTAAAACCACTACCTGACAATATGAGAACTAAAGAGCATCAAATGAATGTAGAAAAGAAAGAGAGATTCATCATTCTTTATTCATCCCCTCCATGCCATCTTATACTTTTATAGATCATTATTACATCTTCCTCCTGCTGTTTTCTTTCCAGACAGAAGAAATTATAATCTATTTGATTACTCATTATGAGGAGACATAGAATAGCTTCCGCATACTTACTGGAACTCTAGGTAGAGACCACTAACATATAATAAAAACCTGTCAATGTTATCATAAGGTATAGATACTTCCCAATACCACATAGAGACTAAAGCTTCAGCTGTAGTGTAGAGTTTATGAAAATATGAACAAAACCTATTTGGTGTTACACAAATAGAAAGGATTTTCAAGATCTGGAAATCACTGTTCCAGGCGTAAGAAAGCTGAACATGTCTTGACTGCTTCTTCTTAAACGAAAAAAAAACAACAGACAGCTGAAAGACTATCATAACAGACAGTCTGTTCAGAAAGGTATTTGTTTACAGAGGACACTCACCTTCATTGTATGGCACTGGATTGCCAATATTCCCACCAACCTTATCAGCAGTTTTCAGAACATCTAAATCCATCAGTATAACCACTCTCCTACAAACATAGAATAGACAGCAATAAAGACCTTCACTCCCTCTGCAAGTCTATCAGACTCTGAATATCCTTTGTGTGCAGATAAAAGAACCAACCATTAGGGGCTGATTCTTTGAAGGAGGGATCTGGAAGACAAAAGCTCTCCACTATCAACCCTCTCATGAGGTACAAGTAGGCTTGAAACAGTATCAYACTTCATCAAGGACAGCCGATGGCAGGCTGAATGGACACACAAAAATGGCTTGAAACAACATAGTGTTTTAAAAGTATCAAAACCATGCCAGATTTTACAGATTTTACCCTGCCTCAAAAGAAGTTCTATTCCCTCCACAAAAACGCTGAATAAAAAGACACAGAACCTCAGTTCATATCCTTAGTCACATACATAGTTTTTCTATAATCACTTAACTCCAATCCTGTATCATTTCATAGTATCCTACCTCCCTTCCCTCAAATTTTCATAAAAGAAAGACCAGATTCCACAACACCTAAGTAACAAGAAATCTTCACTGTTTCTTTTCCACAGSAGATAATTTTAAGTGAATTTTAATGAAACTTTGTACAATTTGGAGTATTCCAACTGGAAACTTTAAATTACTAAATCATTGTACTAGACATAACTGAACCTACTGCAGTTACATTCTGTAATTTTTTTATTTCTGCTATTGCTTGTGCTGTGTACTTTCCCTCCTGCACACTAACGACTGAGTATTTTCAGATAATCCCAGTCAAAAGCATTTGGCCCCTAGTGCAGCTGCCTTTCTGTAGAACYGCCCTTTAAGAAACATATATACCTTCCATCTTTCAGGCTGTTGACAATGAATCTGTTAACCTGGCAAATACATTGGGCTGATAAGCGTTCCTCTTCCACCAGAGAGTTCAGCTGMGTTGCCAACATGAATGCTGCAGAAATAGAAGAAAAACAATGAAACAATTAACACACGCCAGCCTCAAACGGGACTGCCATGGTTGGCCACAACTTTTCCAGCCAGTCTGCTAGTGTTGCATTAGATCTACAACTTGCTCAGTTAATTAACACAAAGAAAACAGTGTAACTGCTAACAAGTCACCAAACCTGAGCATGAACTATACTGTATTTATTCCCCAAACTTCAGAGTGCAGTGACAGCTAGAATGATCATATATCAGAAGCCAGAGTAAGATTAAGCTAAATTACTTTAAAAATCACTGTTACAAAAACTTGTATAGGTTTCTGTATTTTAATTATACCTGGTAGCAAGTTAATTGCTTAAAGCTCACAAAGAAAGTTCCAGAAGAAAAGGATTTTGTCTAAATGTTAAAATGCAGTTGCACGCTTCAGAGTCTGTGGTCACCATATATGCCACATTCTYCTTCAATATTCATTTCATCATTATGCACCTAGACACTAGACTGGAAACTTTAGCACCACTAGTATCTCCACACTTATAAAAATCTCACTACAGTCTGTCATACTTACAGGAGAGCGTGTTAACCCCGTCACTCATCAACACTCGGTAACGCGGCGGCCCATTTCCTGTAGCAATAGCCCGTGTATTCTACATGGAAACAGATTATTAGTTCTCATTTGTTCAGAAACTCTTCAAAAACATAAAGTGACATCGTTAGCAAATGACCTATCTATTCAGCTTTTTTTTGTTTTTTTGAGCGCTGATATCAACAGCATAGCCCAAGTTACATAAAACGAAATTAAGAGTACGTCAGCCTTGCTTGGCTCCTCTGCAGAGGAAGTTTGGCTGCAYGCAGAAGCCTGCGCGGAAGCGCACGCTAACGGACTGGCACAAGAGGTAACGGAGAGTACTCACGATAACTTGCAGCACGGGCTTGACGACGTCCTCCCCCTGCATTATGGCCTGGAGAAAAGAAAAAGAGACCCTCGGAAACGTGCCACCACCTCACTCAGGAACGCTTCGAGACCCACAGCTGAGGAGGGATTGCCGTGGAACGGCCCGAGACACGGCAACGGCCGTCACCTCTGGACCCAGCCAGGGCGCTCCCGGGACCGGCTCCGGGCCTGGTTTCTCCTCTCAGGACCGGGCCGGACTTGGGGCCCAGGCCCAGGCCCAGGCCCAGGCCCAGGCCAGTCTTCACTCCCCACACGCCCCCCAGGGCCGAGCCCAGCCAAGCCCAGGCCCCCCCCATCCCGCGGTGCCCGGGGCCACCGGCGCGGGCCTCTCACCGCGATGGCGCCCTCGCTCAGCCGCACGCTCATGGTGCTGCGTCTCCCGCCGCGCTCCGCCGCTGCCGCCAAATCCTCCCGCCGCCYGGAGCCGTGCCCCTTCCTTCCGGCGCGCCCTTCCGTTAACGCTTCACGTGACCCGGCCGGCAGCGGTACAACGCTCCTATTGGCTGTCCGGTGCCGTACGGCGGAAGCGCTCCCGGGAGCGTTGTGCCGGTGTTGCTGGGCGCCGCCATCGGGGTATCGGTGATGGCGCTGCCGGTGGAGGAGTGGCGGCTGTGTGCCGCCCGGCGCTGGGCCGCGCTGGAACCGGCGCTACGGGAGCGGTTGGCGGCGGCGTCGCTACCCGACACGCTGCGCCTGGGCTGCGGCCTCCTCCGGTGAGCGGCGGGTGGGGTGGGGTAGAGCGGTGCGGACGGTGCGCGGAGCTGACCCCCGTGTCCCGCAGGCCCGAGGTGGAGGCGGCGGCTCTGCGGCGGTTGTGCCGCCGGGCCCGCGCGGGCAAGGAGCCGGCGGCCGCGCGCTTCTACCGGGAGGAGGGAAACCGGCTGTTCGGCCGCCGCCATTACGGTGCTGCCGCCAGGCTGTACTCGCAGGTAGGTGGGGCGGGGGCAAGCCTGGATCGGGCCCCTCACGGCCCGGGGCCCCCGTCGAAGGGCTCCTGGTGAGGGGTCTGGCGGGCCCAGCCTGAGGGGCGGCTCCCGTGAGGGGATCCCGGGCGAGCGGGGAGCCGCAGCCCCCGCTGAGGGGGTCCCGTCGAGCGGCCCCCCCGAGGCAGCAGCTCTCTGGTCTCCGCAGGCGGCATCCCACGAGCTCCCCGGCAGCCCCGAGGTGTCCGTCTGCTTCGCCAACCGCTCCGCCGCCCTCTTCCACCTCGGGCGCTTTGAGGTAAGCGGTGGTGGGGCAGCGGGACCCACGGCAGCCCCCYGCTTCCTGAGCTCCGGGGTGCCCCCGAGCAAGTCAGCACACCCAGAGGGTGGCCTGAGGCCTCCCGTGTGGCAGGAGAGGGGACTGGGGCAAGGAAAAACCCAAGCAGCGTCTGAGGTGTTACCGCGCAACGTTTGCACTCGGGGTTCAGGTGGGTGCTTCTGCAAGCCCCGCGATGACAGCTATTTGGTTATTAGAACAAGAGACCGTAGATCTGATGTGCTTCCTAAGCTGTGCTTAAAGCGTCCATCGTTAAACTTTCTGAAGGGTTCCTGCTTTCCTTCTTGTTCTATGTCAGGAGGCTTTATTTGGCCAATAGATTGGCTATGTGCATAGAATGTGCTGATTAACGTAGTCTCATTAAAATATTCTGCATCTTAGATGGAATAAAAGAGCAGGAGTCTCAGCTGGTTTTCAAGTACATTTAAAAGGCCTTGTCTTTGTTTCTAGGTTTGTTTGGAAGATATTGCCAGGGCTGAAAGTCATGGCTATCCAGACAGGCTGCTGCCCAAGGTCTTGCTGCGGAAAGCTGAATGTCTGCTGTGTTTGGGGAGATTACAGGATGCAGCAGACGCCCTCAATGTGGTGGAGAATAAAATTGCTATGGATGGAATCATGACTAGTCCTATACACCAGACACTGCTAAAAAAGTTAAGTCAACTGAAGATTAAAATACATGAGAGRGAGAACTGTCCAGAGCCTGCACGAGAAGCGTGTGGTGACATTCAAAGAAAGTCGGAGATCTGGGAAGAGAATGACAGTATTTCAGGTGCATCTTCATCTTTGAGTTTGAATTTTGATATAGAGAGAGGACGTCACTTGGTGGCCTCCCAGGACATCCTGCCAGGACAGAGCCTGTTGAAAGAGGAGGCCTTTGTAAGCGTGCTCTGCCCAGGGGAGAGTCTTCTTCTGCAGGACAGCAGTGAAACAGCGTGGGATACTCGAGTCACTAATGCAGATCTTTATTGCCACCGTTGTCTGAGGCAGCTCTTAGCCTCAGTGCCTTGCCGTGGGTGTAGTTATGCAAAGTACTGCAGCCAGAACTGTGCAGATGTGGCATGGGAGCAGTACCACAGGATAGAGTGCTCCCTGGGAGCGCTGCTTCTCACATTAGGGGTCTTCTGCCACRTTGCCTTGAGGACTGTTCTACTGGCGGGGTTTGCAGAGGTTAGCAGGCTGGTGGAATGGTCCCATGATGGTGACAAGGACCTTCATAACGCTGAGGCAAGATGCAAACATCTCGGTGAGGCACCAGATACAAGAGCTGGTACCAGAGGTATCCCTGGTTGTAACGACAATGGTCAGTACCAGAGTTCTTACCAAGCTGTGTTCAACCTTTTGCCACATGCTGAGAAGCATAGTCCTGAATATAAGTTCCTTTGCATGCTGAGTGTAGTAGCTATATGCAAACAACTGCAAGAAGCTGGCCTAGAGGCTGCTGTTTTGAATCAGGAGTCATCTGAGAAGTGGTCCAAACCAAAGGCATGTGAAAAAACGTCGAGTGATTTGTCTCCAGAGCTGAAGACTATGGCAGAAGCGATGCTGAGGCATGTGTTGCAGCTGCAATGTAATGCACAAGCGATCACTGTAATGCAGGAGTCGGGTAAGATAAAAACYTTTAAGTCCTTCTCTGTTGCCCTTGCTCATCTAGCTTGCTTGAAGTGAAGAGATTGAATTATCAGTTGTCAAAAGCTCCCATTGCAGATGGGAATGACTTACTTAAAATTTAATGGCCTGTCCCATGCTGGCCTGTTATTTGGTGCACACATAGAGGGTATTTAGCTATTATTTATTGCAGCAATATACCAGAAACCTTTCTACTGCTATCTGCAATTGGTCACAGTGCTCGTTGCATAAGTTGTGTGGGTTACTGAGCATTCATTCTCAACCTACGTGTTTTTCCTCTGTCTTTAGGGTCCGGAGATGGTGCTGTTGTAAATAAGAAGCCTGTGCGCCTGGCGACAGCCTTCTTTTCTGTCCTCAGCCTTCTGAACCATTCATGCTGTCCCAATATCAGCGTGTCATTTAGTGGGACAGCTGCCACTGTAAGGGCATCACAGCCAATCGCAAGCGGCCAAGAGATTTTCCATTGCTATGGTAAGTATTAACTCTCTATTTGTCTCAAGGCACAGACATCCTTTCACCTCTACTTGGCATGCTAACTGATTGCTGTTAATATCATAATTCCCAGTATAATGTTGCTAGAGTCTTTGTTTATGTGTAAGCCTTGATCAAAGATATCAATGCAAGATTTTATCTCCTGAGCCCACTGTTACATTTTCAGTCTCCAGTTATGTCCTCTCCAGAAGATGATATATCTAGTCTCAATTATAACAAAGATAGATTTAKTCTGATGTTAAGAACTGTACCTGTTTAGAGATTTCTACCTTTGCCATGCCTTTCCAGGGCCTCACCGATGTAGAATGAGGGTTGCTGAGAGACAACAGCTTCTCAGTCAGTATTTCTTCGAGTGTCGCTGTCAGGCATGCCTTGACGAGTTAGAGTCTGATGTCAAGAGTGTGGTGTCCATGAGAAACTCATTCTGCTGTCCTAGCTGCCGGGCTCCAATGCAGGTAGTTCTTCCGTAGTTATGATTGTATAACTTATTGGGATGTGTAACGTTTGGGTCTCTGGGAGAGTCAAGAGTTTAAGACCTCAGTCTGGGATCTCTGCTCAGAAGGCAAAAGCCCCTGTAGAATCAAGACAGTATCTCACTGTTCTTAGCAGCTTTCTTATAATGTTCTTGTGTGTCAGTCTTCCAGCATTATACGGAAAATAATGCCTTTAACAGCAAGTTAAAATCCCTTTGAACTGGATGAAGGAACTTCAGAGTATCAGGGCTGTGGACTAGGGGAAGGGGGATATTTAGGAAAGAAAATGGAGGCCTGGAGTCTAGAACAGAAGGTGTACATACGGGGGCTGTATGTAGAGAGAGTCACACGCTCTGCAGTTCACAGGATGTAAATGAAAACGACATGTAGTGTGGGTTAGATGGGGAGAAGTCAACATAGTATGGATTTTATATGAACATTAGTTGTGTACCACATGACCCTGCTTTGGCCTAATCTATAGCTCCCATAGTCATAGCTATTCCTGGAAGTTTCTCATAAAATCGAATAAGCTAATAGCAATTTACAAGCAAGTCACTTTGTTTAATGAATGCAACTGAGAAACAATTTAGCATCTCTATAACACAATACAGAGATAACGGAGATGTAAAGTAAGCTTTGAGTTGCACATGAGCAGGAATGATCACAGGGATGATTTCCACAGGGGGAAGACATGCTTTGTTGTTCAAATGAAGCTTGTGCAATCTCAGTCAGCAGAGAGAGCCTGTCACGCCGTTTACAGGACCTTCAGCAACAAATCAAGAAAGCATTAGAGCTGCTAAGAGACAGGAAGGCTGGTAAGGCTCAGCTTTCTACTTTAAGGTCAGCAGCTAATGAGTATACATTGGGAGACATAGTTCTAGCCATGAGATGGCACTGTTGTTTATGCACTTGGGGTTTTTTGGCATGCAGCCTGGTGTCCCTGGGGACTTGAGCTTTAGGTTTTTTTATACCCCTGATCCGGGTGTTAATCTRAGTCACACGTTGTTCCATAGTAACTAAAAGAACTCGGGGTAACGTTGGAGTTATGCGTTCCCAAGCCTCGCTTTCCTGGAGTGAGTCAGGCCAACACTGTATTAGAATGAGCAGGGTTGCAGATGAAGTCAATGTTGAATCCTAACCAAATCCAAATCTAGCTGTGTAAGATGCAAAGATGAGATTGGACTGATTTTATTTCATGGATCATGGAAAGCTGGAGTCTGGCCAGCAGGAGGAATTTTATACCCTGTTTTGTTATAGATCAGGCTATCAAAATACTCCTGAAGTGTCAGATGGATGCTGGAAACTTCTTGGCTCCAGAGCATTTGCTGATGGGAGAGATGGAAGATCATCTGGCACAGGTCTATGCTACTCTTGGTATGGCATTGTCTTCTCATTCTCCTTAGTTTTCTCAACTTTGAATTTAACATGACTAGCCTTTTCTCTGACTAGCCCTTTCACTTTTCTCCTACTGCATTTCTCTAGTTTTGACAGCAGGGCTCTCAGAAAGACTACTTTAGCCAAAACTGCATTCCCAGCAGCCAGTGAACAATAATGTGATCTCATGTTCTTCTAGATTCCCTGTCCTGGTTCTGAGGTCAGCAGCCTCACAAGAATGCTGTGGGCATAGTTCATCACATTTTGCATAATGCTGTCAGATTCTTCGGGTGGCAGTAGCTCTAGAAAGTACTTATTCATGACTCATTTTTTGTTTTGTTTTGTTTTTTTTCCATCAGGGAAGTGGCAGGAAGCAGCCAGRCACCTGGAGAGGAGTATTGAGATTGTGGAAATGCATCACGGGCCATCAAGTGTAGAAATGGGTCATGAACTTTTCAAGCTGGCACAAATTCTCTTCAATGGGTAAATTCGCTTTCGTTCTCTGTTCCTTCCCTGCACCACTCCTGTGTGTCTGACACAGTATCATGGCAGGTGGTCCTTGGCACCTTGCAGGGTGTCTCACAGGACCCTGGGCAGTCTGGCACAGGTACTAAAGTTGGCCATTACTCAAGTGCAAGTTCATTAACCCCACTGGGGTTCACTTATACCTCATGACTCTCTTTGGACCCATTTCTCTGCTTTGTGCCTGTCTATTCTTTTATTCTCCCTGGCTCAATTTATTCCCTGTCCTGTTGTTTTATTTTGACAACTAGTCACCCTTGGTGTTTATACCTCAGTGATATAATGTTGCTGACATATTTTCAAAGGAGGAAATAAAATCCTCTTGCTCTATTTTGGCCCTCTTTTGGCAAGCACATCCCCTGACTGCTTCTGAAAATCTTCTCACAGCACCTCCCTTTAACTAAATTAATTTTAGCAGGAGCTGCAGTGAGGAAGTAGTGAGTACCTATACTCAAAKATAATGTTTTAAGTTTTTGTTGATCTCCTTACCTTTTTTCCCCCATCCTCCCTTTGCAGCTGAAGTGCACACTATTTGCCCGGTGCTGGAAGGCAGTGGAGGGTAGGATCTGTACCCATGAGCAGGTTTAGGTTTTTGCTGGGGAGGGTTTAAAGGTTGTGTAAGTCAAGGAACTGAATTAAGTATTTTGTATACTCTGTTCTTATTCTCTTCCTATTTCAGATTTGCAGTTTCTGAAGCTCTGAGCACGATTCAAAGAGCAGAGGAGATTTTGTCAGTGCACTGTGGTCCTCAGAGTACTCAGATCCAGGAACTACAAGAGATGAAGACCTGTCTGTTAGAGCTTCCCAGAAGCATCCTTCAGAGGACTTAATTTCCCTGTYAAAGGAAGCTGCAATGTGATTTTTCATCAAAGCTAAGTTTCATGTGGTAAGGTAGTCATGTAGTACAAGCTGGAAAATCATGTGTAACAACAACTTGAATGAAATCTGAAATGCTCTTTAGTGAGACTATTGTAAATAAAATGACCAATTCTAACATGAGGGGTCTGTGTGTGGTATGGTGCGAATAGATGCCYTTGTATAATTTCTGCATGTGGGTTTGAAGCAAATGTTTGAGATGCTTGTGAGTGCRTGTGTTTCTAGAGATGTGAATCTCCCATGTGTGGTACCCTGATGGTTATGAACATGCAGTCATCCAGACCACACTGCCTTTTATTTCTAATGCTACGAAGCACTTTTCTTCTTGCCAGCGTGAAACATAAATGGTTGGAATGGGTGAGGCAGCAGGCTGGGAAGTGCAAACTTACAAGCTATGACAGGGGGCACTGCAGAACTTGGAGGGCTACCAGCGCAGACCTGTCAGGGCTGAGGGATTCAGTATAAACAACTGGCGTCAGGTTGGAAGACAGGATAGGGAAAAATACAGTATGCACCAGATGATGCTTCCATGTAGGACACAGAATTGCTTTGTGGCTCATCTGGGGAAAATGGGAGTGTGAAGGCATATGACATAGGCAGACAATCTTTCAAGGGAGAATACTGGGACTTGCTGAGATTAATAGCAAAAGCTCTTTTATTGCAGCATGAAGGCATAAGATTTGCAAGTTGTGTCTTTGTGCAGCAGAGCAGGGAGCCAATATCCCTCCCAATACCACCCTTTCCATTTGGGCCCTACCAATGCAGATTATTGTGAAGGGATCTAAACACTCCTGGGATCCAGGATCTTGCCAATGAAGAGGAGGGTTCCAGTGGTATCATCTCGCAGTACAAGAAGGAAAGGTCTGTCCACGTGATATTCTATGGGGAAGGTCAGACGAGCAGCATTCGTCCCAGGATTTGGAGTGGATCTTTCCCCATCTTCACTAAGCTCCAGAATTGCCTTGTGTTGCACATGAGATAGCTTAATAGGTTTGGCAGAAATCTTGGTAAAATCAGGTGACGTGAAAAGTGCTTGGAGCCCTGGAGGAAAGAAAGAAAATTCCATTAGCTGAAAGCATAGATTGCAGGTGGAGGAGCAGTACTGCTAATGCTGTGATCCAGGAGGGTACATATCTGCTCTGGTAGAGTTTATTGGGGGTAACAGGGAGAAGCAGCTTACATCTGTTTGTACTGAGCTTCTCCCTTTCAATCTCAGAAGCGCTGTATGAGCTTGGTGGAAAGATGTGATAAAAAGTTGAGGAGTCCTGGACCAAGGTGATTTAGTTGTTGGTGAAATCTCTACAGACTGACAGCAGGACCTAACTAATAACGCACCAGCTTCATATTCTTCTGAGAGCAGGAAGCAACTTGCCCACTGCTTTGAGCCCTGGCAGTCTATAGAGGGTGTGTGATGTACATACTTGTCTCCTTTAGCGTGCTGCCAAGTGCCTCTTCGTAGTTCAGCTTTAGTCTGGGCAAGCTTAGCACAGCATGGACTGTCTTCAGCTCCTTGTCTACATCGTGGACAAACTCGGAAGTAAGGCTTTCCTCAATCAGAGTCATATTCTGGGTCACCTTCGTAGGCAGGAAGAACATGGCACTGATTCCCTCTGTCAGTGGCAGCTGGGCAATCTGGAAGGCCAGTTATAAATAAGAAAGGGTCACATCAATAATAAACAGCTTTACCTGTCCCCTACCAGGCACAGGCCTAAATCTTGACTGCCTGGTCAGCCTTTCCAGTTAACATTTGGTCAGCTTCCCTGTTTGCTTTTATCAGACTTGATGCTTCCTGACCCCTCTGGCACCAGGCTTTCATCAACCCATGCTGCGCTCTTTCTGCTCTTACACGGCTCTCTCTCACCTGTTGAATCCTGTAATGAACTGCAGTATCGCTTTGGGGGATTCTCAGCTGGAACACCTTCAAGCTCATGCTACAGTGAAAGATTTGTTGAAAGAGGTAGAGATGGAAAGGTTTTGAGGAGTATGCCCTGCCCTTCTTGCCCAACTTTAGGTCAAGCAATACAGGCTAGCAGGACCTGTGCATTATTTAAATTCTGRACTGCTTGTCACATAGCCAATGTAGAAGTAGGATATTCTAAGAATCTGCCTTTCAAAATAGGGATTGCAAAACTAGCCTGATGGGAGGAGCAAGGCTGTCTTCTGGAATGGGTTAACAGGTAAGTGTAGCTGAGCCTGTTCCTCAGTAGGTTTAGGAGATCTTGTGCAATATTTGCTCTCTGACCTTGCAGTTGAGTTCTGAGTCAAAACCGTATCGCAGTATGGCTTTGGGGTCTGACATCATGGACACCTTCACAGTTCTGTCCTCATCCAGRTGGAATTCCTTCAGGGCAGTCTTCTTGGTGTCAAACTTGGTTTTCCATGTCCCTATTTTTTWAAAAATAAAATGGAGGATTTTCTGGAASAAAAGCATATGAAACCGGGCTTGTGTCTGTGGTTGAGTAATCTTGCCCTTTATATAGACAGTATTTGTGCTTTAAGAGTTGAGGCATAACTGAATGATGATAGAGATGGAAATAGACTGATTGGAGCTACTGACTTACTGCCACTCTTTGGCCCCTCCTTTTCATCTGAGAATTGGCTAAAYGGGAATAAAAAAAACAAGCCAGCATATGGGTGGAGTGGCTATTGGGAAGTTGATATCTATTTATGTAATTACAAAACTATTTTAAAGGGTAACAATTGTGTCAATGCATATAAAGTGCTTCTYTCCCCACCCTTTATTTTGCTCCTTGTCTCTAAGCAGTAATTCTCCAAGACACTGGCTTACAGCATGTTCTAGAACAGCTCTCTAGTATCTCCCTCCATTCCCTCTACAGTGGTAAAAAGGCTCAGTACACTTTTTCAGCTGTGCCTTCCCTAAATGGTAATATTCTGCCTCTTGCTGTGGAGTTTTGTGAGCTTAAACTTTCTTCTCTGGTCTCTTACTGCAAACAGGTCAAGATTCAGCTTCCCAAGAGTAATAATTCCTCCCTCGAGGACTATTTCTGTTCAGGTAGTGTGCATTTTTTCTTCTTTACTAAACGTTCTCAAAAAACTTTCTTCTTACACTCGGTCTCTTTGGCAGTCTGTTTGCTCTATTGGAAGTGAGAGCATTCCCTCGCATCTCTTCTAAACACGTGCTTAATAGACCCTCTCTGTAACCAAGTACACAGCATTCTTACCCTTGAAGTAAGCAGCCCCAGCAAGGAGAATACTGACATCTGCGGGCATGTCCTTCATAAACCGCATAATCCTTCCCTTTGTCTGCTGTCGTACCCAGTTGTTGATTTCTTGGAGGTCTAACTGGGTATTGCCACTTAGTGCCCTCAGACGCATCTTGTAGGACTTCTCTAGCAGGCTGTGAAAACCAGGCTTCACCCTCAGTCCTGCGGAACAAAAACATCGATATTGCAGCTAGCTCCCTTATCAAAACAATCTCAAGGCAGCAGATTGCAATCCAAAGCCCAGCAGCAGTTCTCTCATAAAACATCTGTGGCTGTGTATATACAGAAACCTGCTTTGAAGAAGAATGACTGAAGGCATATGGAGGAAACTGATCCAAATCCTATAGCCACCCATGCTGGAGTATGGGATAACTCTCTTCTGAAAAGTAAAGGAGATAAGAACAGAAGGCTTGGACACAGCTATTCCTACATCAGTCTTTCTTCTTTCTCCAGCTTGCTTTATGAATGCRGCTTACTCAACCTATTGGATTCTTGGAACCAGCAGGTTTCAAAAGATAGCTCTTAGCTTTCCCAGCAGATGTTTATTGCATGCTGAAAGCAGACGTTTCAAATAGTTCTGCAAGGAATTAAACAAAGGAATATGGCTGAATGCTATCACAAATAGAAAATGTGATTTGTGGTTCCTGGAAGTTAGCAACACCTGCCAGAAAACCTAGAGCGAAGGCAAAATTCACAGCAAGTTTCTTCTAGGTCTTCTGCATGTTAGCTGCTCTGTCACACAAAGTGTCTTTGTGTGCATAAGTCTGGTCTTTTATTTATGTGCATACAAACTTCCCAGGCTTTTTCTGGAGCAGCAACAGCATTCCATGCACKGTCTGCGTCCTGGCTCAAAAGTATGTCAGAGCCGAAGCTGTTAGCGCGGTATTACTCTGTGTGTTGTACCTGCTGCTAGTTATTTAGGTAAAATTTGATAGAGGGGAAGAAGGACTTTTACTTTTCTCCAAGATGATACGGGAGGCACTTTTCATGCTCTTCTCTGGTCCAGTCACGCTGGTCAGTAGGTCTTTGTAAGTGTTGTGGACCTCAGCTTTGTTAAGGAGATCATAGAAGAGAGCGCGAGAAATCACATCTTCTGTTCGTTCTCCAGCCCCTGCCAACAACAAGGATAACAGTATGAGGGACGGCCTGTCAAGCCCAACAGCGCGTGAGGAGAAAGGGGCAAGAACTCACCAAGCGAGAGACCAGAAAGTGCAGTAGCCAGGCTGAATGGAGACAGTAGCACATTGGCAGTGGCTGTCCGGCTAGATTGCTGACGGTACAGGTCATAGCCAAAGTTGGAGACTGCAGCTGCCAGCTTGTTTACCGGGGTCTTATAGAATGGATCTTCCTCTTCGACCTCGCCAGCGTTAGCTCCATCAGCGGTGGCAGAGTTCTAGCAGGTACAGGGAGTGCTTTGGTTAGACTTGCAGTTTACAAGGGCAGGTACAATTGTCATAAACATTTCAAAGAACAGGTCTTATGAGGAGCAGCTGAGGGAGCTGGGGTTGTTCAGCCTGGAGAAGAGGAGGCTGAGGGGAGACCTTATCGCGCTTTACAACTACCTGAAAGGAGGCTGTAGCGAGGTGGGTGTTGGTCTCTTTTCCCAAGTAACAAGCGATAGCACGAGAGGAAATGGCCTCAAGTTGTGCCAGGGTAGGTTTAGATTGGACATTAGGAAAAATTYCTTCACCGAAAGGGTAGACAAGCATTGGAACAGGCTGCCCAGGGAAGTGGTGGAGTCACCAACACTGGAGRCATTCAAAAAACGTGTGGATGTGGTACTTCAGGACATGGTTTAGTGGGCATGGGTGCTGGGTTGACGGTTGGACTCRATGATCTTAAAGGTCTTTTCCAACCTTAATRATTCTATGATTCTRTGATTCAATCTACAGCTACTCTCCTATGATCTACAGAAATACTGGCTTAACCTTACTGATAGAGAGTGTAGGAACAGTTACTTTACTTTGAAGTGTCCCAGTAAAGCTAAGGGCAGCACTCAGATTGGAATCCACTATTTCTGCCTCACGATCATCCCCTGATGTAACTACTGTGGTTTTATCTAGGTAAAGCAGGAGCTAGTCTCATTATGTTGCTAAATAAAATCCTAGTAACTTAGGAGGGTAGTGCTTAATCCTTCCGTAAGAKTCTCTAAAATTAAATTACCTGCTCCAAGTATCTCTCCCTCACTCTCTGCATGTTGTCTCCTACTCACCTGCTCAGTAGCCGAGTTCTGGGATCTGCTTGGGACAGTTAAGAGACCCAGGAAAAGGAGAACCACTGGTATCTGCATGCCTGAACCTACAGAGTAAGAACATGGCAGAGGTAGTTTGAGCAACCGAGCAAATACACCTCTACCACTACTATTCGCTGTAGCTGGTTGTGACAGGAACTGCAATGATACGTGCTGCTGCTTGTCCTTCCCAATTGTGAAACACACACCTGATCTTAGCTGGGTTTTCTTCTTCTCTAGTTTGAAGTATTCAGCCAGCCTGGCCGCAATGACTTTAAAATTGGGCAAGCACACATGCCTGGGTGTGCCTGAGCAGAAAAGCAGATGTGTGTGGCCCAAACCACACTGATGCTGGCAGTTACTGAGTGCCAAGGTCCAGAAAAGCACTAAATCATATCTTCTGAGTTTTAGACTTTAAAAAATTCAATACTTCGTTTATAAAAGGTAGCAAATCCATATTGTTGAATGGGGCAGAAGACGAAACTGACTGGTTACTGCTCTGCACATTACCTGCCTCAGGCAGTAGTCCGTCATGTTTCTTGTGTTTGCATGTACCTGGAAGGCTCTACAGCCTATATGCATCCTTTGCTTCTTGTTTGCAATTTGATAGAGTAAAAGTAGAAGAGCTTTCTTAAAAGACAGTAGGGAAAGGGGCTGGGAGTAAATACCTAAGGCTAGGCCAGATCTAGAGAAGTGAAAGACAGAGCTTGGCTTATTCAACATTTTTAATGGAGGTGGGAGAAAAGTACCTAACTCCCCAAAGCTATTCCTTCTGTGGAATCCATTTTTACTCACTCCAGTATTGGCATATGTGGCCATTCCAGACAGATCTGTCTGGTCCAAAGGGCAGTGTGTAAGCCAGGGTTTCACTGTGGGTAAACCAGAGCCACTGCAGAAGTGTCATGCCCCCGAGAACAGACGCCACTGAGGCTGGTCTGAAGCAATGTTTATATAGATTCCCAGAAATTAAAGGAAGAGGCTTGTATTTAACTAACCCCTGTGATCCRGGCATCCAGTGAAGTAGGAGAAAGAACATGTGTTTCAGATTAACTTCAGCTATAAAGAAAACGTGCCTGCTGGTAGAAATACAACTTAAAGCCACGTGGCTACAACAGCCCGTTCAGGACCCAGTCTATTCAGGCAGAGGTTTTACTTCAGTGAAAGGCAATTCACTGTTTCCCTTTCCTGCCAAAACCCTTTTCTTCTGGAGGTAGTTCTGCCTTGGAGAAAAAGGTGTCACAGTGGAGGGTTTTAAGTTTTCATCTATCTTTAGACAGTGTAACACAGAAGTGGTACCCTCTTTTCCCTGTGCACTTGCATCCTGTGACCTGCTGCTATCCTAGCTGCTGAGGAGATGAGGTATTCTGGTGCAGAAGATGTGCATCAAGAGGATTTACGATACTGGAACAGACCGATGCGTTTGGTGGTATGATAGTGGATATGATSTTGGGATTGCTCATATCATTGCAGAGTTTTACAATGAATAGGCACCGTGCTGAAAGAGAGATGACAGAAGCCCCGCGTGAGTCTAAGTTAAACAGGTCTTAGCGAGGGCTTTGTGAGGATGCCTGCACCAAGCAGTACTCTTGCATGCTGAGCGGAAGAGGTTTGGCCCAGTCTGGTTTAGAGATGAAGGTTTTCCATGGAGCATAACCTTTTCTCTGAAAAAAAAATATAATAATCTCARCACAACCTCTGCTTCCAACTACACTGAGCTCCTGGGAGCATGAGAGCGGAGATTGGTTTTGCAGATTTGTATTGTTTTTGCCAGTACTGTCACCAGCTTCATATTTCTCAAACTTTGCCAAAAAGCAATTTCCATTTTAGAAAGACAAAGCCTTTTGCGTTTGAATTGGCCTGAACATCTGGATTCTATTTGCATGTCTCTTAGCACACAGCCAAAAATGCAGAGAAAAGAATTTGGTTGGAGCAGAGGTGGGATGGTTTCAGGCATAATATTAAAATCTGTGGCTGCCTTTAAAGAGAAGAGAAGGAGCAACAGCATGCAGCATGTGATGTTACAGTCGGGAAGGTACAGGAAGAAAACTTTGGGAAATGAGCTGAGAAGGAACTTTGTGTCTGGGAGTTGTCTATTTGTGAAGGCCTGCAGGTGCAAAGGAAATATTTTGCTTTCCATCTATAGCGGTACGAGTCTCACATCATTTATAAACACTTCTGATTTTAGGGGTGCTATGAAACGTCACCCACGAGTTCGGACTGCCCGCTGTGATCGCTCCACCCCACAGCACTAACTCCTTCTGAAGCGCCTTGCAACCACTAGCTCTAGAGGATTTGCCTATCGCCAAAATTGTTACCGTCGCAAAGAAAAAGCATGTTCCCAGCTGCAGCACAGATGCTAGAAGGGCAGAAAACCACCCAGTTCCCAAGCACAGTTCAGCCCCGGAGGCGAAGAGTTGCCCTAGGATGCTGGTGGCTCCCCARCCCTCGGTGAGATCCCTCATTTGGTGGGAATCCCACCCTTTAACACCTGCAGAAGAACCCTTCTTCCCGTTTCCCAGGTCCCTGAGAGCTCCCCAGCCCCAGCCCTCTGCTCCCGAGGGTGAGCTGCCCCTTACCTCGGGCTCCTCTCGGCCGCTGCCCTCGCAGGCTCCCGGCGGGTGCGACTCGGGGACAGTGTGGGTTTGGTGCGGCCACATCTGCTTTTTGCTGCTTCCCCCAGCCCAGCCTTCGGCAGGCTTCAGGTTACAGCTTCCCAGGGCTCTCTTAAAGTGCTCTGCTCCCATTTTCTGCTGCTGCCACCCGCCCGCGGAACTGCACTGACTTTTTAAACCCTGCCTTCCAAAACCAAATGTGCTCCCTGTGATAAGGGCAGTCAAGCGGGTAAAGCACAGGGCGGAGAGGCAAATGCTCCCTGCCCTGTTTGAGCAAGACTTTTATCCCCGCAGTTTTGCCGTATGTCACATGAGGGAATTTCTTCTGTCTCAGAGGTATGGTTAATGCAGCAGTGTGTAATGGATTTATGGATTTATGTCCAAGATTTAATGGAGAGACTTGTAAAGTGGAAGCAGGATTCTGTTGCTSTTTAACGCAGTTAAGGGGAAGACGCTCAGAAGTGGTTCTATCTAGTGATAGTTACTAGCTAAGGAGAATTTATTAACGTAACTGGCTTAAAGTTTTTGGCTGAAAAGAAAGAGACTAAAAAGCCCAGGACTCTTGGTAAAAAAGATGAATTAACAGAATGCTGTAGGAGCTTACAGAACAATAAATGATCTGAAGAAGGGAAAGGGGCAGAGGGGTTTCATTATTTTTTGCAATAGAAGACTCTAGGGGAGCACCTATCAGTGCACATTTAAATCACGAGAGTGTATTTTTCATAAGTATTAAATTGTAAAATTCATTGTAACTAGATATTGCAGAAGATGAAAGATAAATAGATTTGGGGGRGRAAAAACCAACCCAAACCAAATTAGTGGAAGACAGGTCCATTGAAGGCTAACAAAGGTCGGATGTAACGTCAGACTCAGCAGCTGGGCGACAACCAGAGAACCGTTGTTTTTCCTTGTCCYTAGTCATTCTTGGCTTTTTTTTCCCCAGTCATTTGTTACTGGGRGAGCCAGGATACTGGGCTAACTGGACACTTAGCTAGCCTGATGCAGGGCAGCTGTTTGTCTACTTGGAAATGCTGGAAGTAAATGGTAGCCAGTAATGWCAGTGCCCCCAGCCTAGGCTTGCACTGGGACATCTCCTTTGCGGGCTGCCAGCCTCGMTGCTAACAGATAATGAGGAGTTACCCATGCATGGTGGCACTGAGCTCATGCRGTCCCTCAGCAAAAAGAAAAGGATGGGTTTAGAGAAGCATTAGCTGCTGTTTTTGCAAGCTGGAAAAGCAAATCAGGTAGCCTGCCCTGTGATTAGTGCTTCAAAGGTGACCCTTTCTAACCAGAAGAGTAACARCTCTGCTTTCAGCTGCTGCTCAGCTTGCTCTGTGAGAAATCGTCTGCGGAGAGATGTTTGTACTTGTTAGTCTTCCATCATCRGTGCAAGAAAGGGGTGTTGGCTGTGGAGATAACTTCTGGTGGTTTTCATCTCTGTTTGATACCTTATTTGTGCTATTAAAATGCCCTTTACGGAAGGACCACTAGAGAATTTTTTACATCCCATCTGTATCTTCAAATGAAAGCCCATCTGTTTAAATGCAGGTTTGGTTTTAAACCATTTAAATCAGAATGGCAGTTGTATAGAATGTTGTTATAGACCAAAGCAAGCTTTATTCCTGTAGGTGAAGAGTATCCCTGAAATGGTGCGTTACACTCATCTAACTAGATGCAAGGGCTTAAATCGGTTTTGTTAAATCAATACAAACATCTTACTGGTGTTCTGGTTTGGRTTCAAGATAGTAGACAATGTTCAGACAGCTATGGAAATACTGGTCATGTTCATATGAATTTGCTCTAGTAAGGAAAAAATACATCTAATATTAAAGATATTGAGACTTATTTGATATTCTCAGCCAGTGGTGCAGATGAGCTATAGAGCAGACGCCCTGTGCTAGTCATGTCTTTTCAGAATAGAGCTCACTCARAATGAAAGCTTAGCAATGCAAAGTGGAAATTCCTGAGCAGAGACATTAATATTACTTTGCATTTTACAAACTGCCTCTTCTGGAGAGCTGGTGGAGTGAAAAAGAGTCTTAAGGTTGGTGTAACTGATAATTTCTTGCGTAAAGCACRGTCACGGAGGGCTGCTGTACTGTCAAATCAGATGAAATTAATAGTTTGACAAGAATAGCTTGGAGGAGGAGGGATGGCAGAAAGACGGAAAATAGGAAATAAGAACCAAGCTGTTCAGGAAACAGAAAAAAACTATAGAAGAGGGGGAGCTGGAGGGCAGAGGCATGAAAAGGAAGACTTTCACTTCAAATTTTGCACAGGTTGCAGTGCAACAGGGTGGAATTCAGGGAGGTTAGCGCTGAGGTTGCAGTGGCCAAAGCAAGACTTACCTAAGGCATGGGATGGTATTTCTGAATGTTAGGAATGAATCTGTATAAATAAATAAGCTAAAATGTTCCCTGTGGCTAGAGCTATGCCCTCATAGTAGGGCTGAATTCTTGTGGGTTTACTTGTTAAAATTACATGGGCCCTGTAATTACACCCTCTTTTTGAAGGGTACGTGTCATTGCATTGGTTAGAGGGGTAGACATTATCTTTAGCCGTTCTTCCCCTTTTAGACTGCAAGAAATGTGTAATTGCAGGTTTGAGCCAGGACTTTTTATTCCCCAAAGTCTCCTGCATCCCTGAAATTCATGGTTAGTGAGTCAGTCCTTCTCTTATTCCAGCAGATGGTGCAGACTATTCAGGGACCGAGGCTCCCAGAAGCATTCTGCTCCTTCCTTTGAGGGAAGGCAGACTTCCCGAGTGAGGAAAACACTGCCAGAAAGATGGCCCTTGTGCTCTGTAACTGCTATTTTGCAAAAACAGAGCACCATCTTTTTTACCCAGAAGCTGAGGGAGTTCGGAAGCAGAATCTACTATGGACAGCAGTTGTTTTGTACAGAAATAGCTGCAGCATGGCAGGCTACGGTGAGTTAGACTAATATTTTTAAGTGGTAGGATGGCTTGGTTGGGTGGAGGGTTCCCAAGATTCTTTCATGGTAGCTTATTTCAGATGTGCACTGCTACCTCAGAACAAGGACCCAGGGAGCTGTGCCCATCTCAGACAAAAGTGAAGCTGTAATGGGACATTGCCTTTTGCCAAAAAAGGACA
Organism: Oceanodroma leucorhoa; assembly: GCA_030449065.1. Lineage (NCBI taxonomy): Eukaryota > Metazoa > Chordata > Aves > Procellariiformes > Oceanodroma > Oceanodroma leucorhoa. The sequence continues at coordinate 3,548,201 of JASVER010000086.1, forward strand.
AAAGCAGTGACATTCAGCTAAAGGCATCAAAATCTGCCCCTCCTTCCCCTGGAACCTGTCCCAACCATCTATAGCATTGTGCTGTGGAGCCAGGAGCATCCCAATAGAAGAACAAATCGCAGATAGCAGATGCCAGATCAGCACCTTTGAACCTCCTAGTAGATACCAGCAATGGTCAGGTTTTGCCCAAGAGAAAGGTTAAGGACTGTCACATCCCTGCTTATCACTGCATTGCTCACAGGCAAAATACCCTCCTATCCCTACGCCACTGAGCTCATGCCCCAATTCAGGGAATTCTGCCCGTTTCACGAAGCCAGCTCTGACCCAGCGAGTGTTCCCTGCACGCTCTGCAGGTGAGACGCCCAAAGCTTATTGGGCTCGGTCCTTGGACAGTCTTTACAGATCAGCCATTTCACCTCACAGCGCCTGTTGTCCTCTGGGATGAGGTGTAGCAAAGAGCCCCTCCTATCTTTCCACCTGTCACGCACAGACTTTTTTCCTCCCAATCTTTACAATTATTCAAGTTGCATGCCTTTTTCCTTTCTCTGTTGGGTCTTTCAATGCAACACCTTAAGCAACTATATTCTGCTTTACTCTTTATTATTCTGCCAACATAAAAATTACTAAAAAACACTTTATAAAATATGTCTCGAAAAATCTAGCATTACCCAAGAACCTAGAGTTTCCCAGGAAAAGGGCTGGAGATAAGGATCCAAAGGGGTTTCCCACTGCAGACCCTCCCACATCAGATCCCAATAGCCAAGGAGTGGGAAAAGGGAATCTTTGAAAAGAGCCTGTGCCTGGAGATGGCTGTGACACATCCCAGAGAAGACAACTGGTTACTAGTCCAGTTGATCTAGAGGTCGTTTCCTAGGTGGGTACAGACGGTTTTCAGAGGAACACTTTGAGGGAAGGATGTTCACAGGAACTGCGGAAGGAAGAGCCATATTAATATCTCTGGCTGTTGTCCAAGCTGCCAGATGCTAATGATGATTCCAGGCTACAGGGGACTCGTAATCAGAGCTTAATAAAGATTCTAATAAGAGTCTGGGGACAACGAAGTCTCCCTTCCAGGACTGAGAGCCTGGAAGGGAAATCCAGGCAGAGCAAGCTTTTCAGGTTCAACAGAGGGGAACCCCAGCCTGGAGAAGCTCATCAAGGCTGGAATGGGCTATCCCAGGACTGGTCTCTAGGGATCTGTAAAGGAAAACAGTAAGGGATTGCCTCTTGTGGCCTCAGAGGGAGGTCTCCAAGGAGAGGAGGCCTCTCTTAGCTGGTCCAAAGGGCCAGGTAGCAGTCCCAGAACRCTTAGGCTCTGCTCCCCTCTTATTTGGGCATGGGGTACTCATTGACATCTGTTCCTTCACGTGAGTCCTGTGGCTCTTTTATCTGGGAAGCAGCATTGGGGTTAGGGTTCTGGACACTGCCTATAAAAAGCGGGATGCCTGTTTCATCTTCAAAGATAATGAAGACAAAGGGCCGGTCAAGGCTAAAGGCAGAGACCGAGCGTGAAACCGCGACGCTGGTAGCAGCAGATGCTTCCACCCCATCTTCTTTAAGCTCCAGGGTAGACTGATGCTGTATACTGGATACGAAGAGAGGCTCATCTGTGATCTTCTGGAGATCTGGGCTTGTGAACAGCTCCTGGAGGCCTACAGAGAAATGAGACTAAGTTAACCTTTCCCAGTTGGTGCCACCAGCTCTGAATTTTCTCAAAGCTATCTATCTGAAGAAGGCAATTCCTTAATCTGTTACTACATGTGTTGTCCACCATGGAGGACTGGAGAACTGGCAGGCAACAGAAACAAAAGCTGCAGTCCAGCCAGGTTCCCCAGTCCCTCTCTGTATGAAGAGCTGAGGGTGCCAAAATCAGAACAGTTTTCACTACAAAATAGTAGTGTAATAACTTAAAGCCTTCCTTGAAAAGCAGCAGCAAGTCTGAAGGCTCTTTCTTGCTAGGCTGGAAACACTTTTACAGAGATTATTTTTTTAAGCAATTCTGCAAAACAAAGTGAACTCTTAGTTTATTCTCATCTGGAAATGCAATGCATGGTGTTTTATTTCAGTAAGCTCTTAGTTCTAGGTTTTGTGATCTGCATTCGCTCTGTTGGCAATTTCTTCGTCCTGGACGCTATGTTAAATGACAAAGTAAGAGATAAAGGTTGACGCATGGGAGGAAGTTGGTCTTGGCTACAAATAAGGGAATAGGAAGAACTCGTAAAGATTGTGAGGAACTGTGAATCCTGCCTTCTCTATAGTATCATCTTGTTGGAGGAAAACATTTGGTGCTAGGCAAGCAAAGAGTAAGGAGGAGGAGAGGAATAAGAGATGAAAGAATTTGGATGTTATCTGGAGCAAGCTGTGAGACACAGCTTTAGAAACAAGGATGGCAGTTTTTAGTGTCAGCGAACAGATGCCATATAGATTGATCAGCTTCACTTATTCTGTGCAAATCCTGTTAGAGGCCTTACCCATTTGACTGAGAACCTTGTTGAGTTCCAGCTGGTAGTCCAATTTTATTTTGGGAATCTTCACWGTGGTGGGTACCTCTTTGGGGAAAAGCCTGCATAGTTGTTCATAAGGGAAGTTCTCCAGCACATGAGAGGTATTCCAAGTGTACTGATTTGGTACAATGACCACAAAACTCATGTTACTCTTAAAGGGAAACTTGGCCACCTGGAAATAAAACCAACCAGAAGAATTTATGGAAGAGGAAGGGAAGTCCAGAAAGTGRACTTTTAATTTAGTCTTTTTCTAATTGGTCTACAGAGCCAGTCTAGCTATYGGACGAAAACAGCCTGGTGGGAAGGAGGTATCTGATTTCTTCAGAAGAAAAAGTTTGTTGGAATAACAGCATTAGRTTTTAATCTTTAGCCACTGTCTGGTAAAGATTGAACACACGGCAGAGTGGAAGCCCACATGCACAAACATTGTACCCACTCTGGCGGTCGCTGTATTCTGAAGGGCTCCGACAGTACATTGCCTGATGGAATTCCTTTYCATATTTCCTCATTTATCTTTAACTCAGGGCTTTAAAACTCCATTAATGCCCACTTAGTGGGAATATCTCTCTGTGGTTTTTCCTAGAGATTGAGAGTGAAGACTCAACATTTTTGCTAGAACCAAGGACCAAGGATGATGCATAAATTTTTATGTGCTCTGCCTGTTAAAAGACATTTGTTTTTTGGAGAGAATATTTTCATCCAGTAAAATACCATAGCAAGAGGAAATTCCAATCAAAACTTGTAGTGCTCCCTATAGAGCCCTACCTGAATGTCCTGGGACTCCAGTGTAAACCAGCTCAGRGAGTACTTCTGGGCTTTCATCATCTCAACTGGGACCACGAACTCATCATCAAGGTGGAATACATCTGGCCCAGTGAAGCTAGCATCAAACTTATTTCTCCAAAACCCTATCAAAATAAAAGTTTAGAAATCAACAAAGTTAAATTTGGGTAGGAAAACAGAAACTGCCTAGCTGACATTCCTCCTTTCATGAGTTCTCCAACAAGGCAGATAGTGACCAGGCAAGTAGAAATACAGCAAAGAGAAGTCAGTACCAAGGCTGGAAGAGCCCTAACAGCAGGAAGCTCTTATCTTCCAGAGAGGGACTATGGAATAACAAAAAGAACAAGGATTAATCCTCATGCCTCAGTGTGGGAGACCACTGAAGGCTATGAAGATAAAGTAATGGATGTTTGCGCTTTGAAAAATGAAGAGTATTGCCTTTGTGAAGGGTGAAACAGTGCTCCAAGACCAAGCTAAAACATTTGCAGATTTACACTGGAAGTAAGCGTTTGGTCTGTGTTTCGATGCACAACCCTCAGGGAATTAAAAGAGGAAGATGTGCCTGACCAGTGTGCTGTAGTCAGAAAGAATCCACAGAAGCTGCCTCCGAGCTCTGTGGTTGGTGTGTGGTGAGTTGCGTGTGACCTGGTTAAGATGAGCAGTGATGTGCTGCTGTCTGGGATCCTGAACCAGGAGGCAAAAATACTGCAGGTTCCACTTGCTGCATTCTGGGTCTGCTGTCACGTACCATTTTTAGCACATGTGAAGCAGTTGGGAATCATTACTGTAAAGAAATCTAAGCAAGAGGAATGGCAGATGTACAAGAAAAGAACAAGCAGATTGRCTAGCAGGAAGCAATGAAAGGAGATGCCATTCAGCTGCAGTGCTTGCAGAAAACTAGTAGATTTCTAACTATTCCTCTTGAAAAGTAAGGCCTGTGGAGCTCACCGTGGAAATGGATTGCAYTGAGCAAGAGCATCACTGTGTTTTCAGGGAGCTGCTGTAGGAAGGTGGGTATTTGCCCATTAGTTGTTTCCTTTACCCACTTGTTTATGGCTACGAGGTCATCCTCACTGATCCCAGAAAGGGTCATGGGCTTTGCTCCGTAGAATTTCTCTGAATCCTCCAGGAACTTCTCTTTCACCTCAAATCCTGGCAGAGGGGAAGAATTCTACATGAAGTCATCAGACATCGAAAAAAATTCGCTCAGTGGCTCAGCCAGTGGCGTGACACTCCCCAGGATGAGTGCTTAGGGAAACAGAGGCATCTCCCAGTATGGCAGCGTGTTTCCATCACTCTCTGTCACCCAGAGTTTTATTCTACACCAGTACGGACCCCCCGTGCCAGCTCTCACCTTTCTGCAGGTACAGACGTGACGCAAGGCTGAGGGTGGATTCTGTGAGCCTTCTGCGAAGGGTGCCCAACATCTGGTGGAGACAGGGCACCGACTCCAGATGCATCGCCTCCAGCAAATGCTTCTCTGTCTGATTTGCTGCTCCTAAAAAGCAAAGTCAAACTCCTGTTGGGTCATGCCCATGTAGAGGAACACRGAGATGTTACTTTAGCTGCCTCCCRTTAGAAACATACTGTGCCTTACAAAAGAGGCTGGAGAAACCTGAGAGTAGGAGCCTCAGCAGGGCCACAGAGAACAGCTTCAATTGTAATCGTACCTAATTAAAGCTGCAGGAGTAAAATTAATTGGAAGGTGCCTTATTTAATCTTTGCATTTTGCACCTTGGTTCCTAGTGCCTCCAGGAGGGTGTACAGGGAAGGGCAGGAAAAGGTGCTTTTGTAACTAAGAAGTTACCCAGTGCCAGGTGAGACAAGGCGAGGGCGACGCTGAGGGGTGACAGGATCACATTGGTTCTGTTGGACTCCAGCTGGACTTCTTTCAGGAGATCGATGCTGAATCTCATCAAGCCACCTGCTAGCCTCTGGCTCTTCTTCCAAGTCATCTCACAGCTTTTATCTTCAGCCTCTCCTTCCTCTTCAGAAGAGGCAATTTCCCCAGATGGTTGCTGTTCACGACATCCCACAGCCCCAGCTGTGTCTTCATCTTCTAGGTTCCAGTCATTCCTCATGCCTGGTGAGGTGGTGGTGAAAGGTAACATGGGTCTGTCAATCTCCTGGAAGTCATCATAGGTAAAGTCTGCCAGCTCTGCATTCGACAGGGTTGGGATGGCTCCCAGCAGAGCAGACTGTACAACTCCAGCGGTTTTCATGTCCTGGGGAGAAACGAGAAGGTTAGCACTGGGAAAGCAGGAGCACGGAGCCGCCTTCCCTCACGGGTTTTACTGCAGACCTAAATGGGTTGAGAAAACTCTCCAGCTTCTCTACTCTGGTGGTGTATTCATTTCAGTTTGCCTTTTAACCTTGAGGTTAAAAGCACCTCAGTGAGTATGGAAAACAGAAGGTCTTGTATCCTGGGAAAATGGACTGAGTGAGGGTCTTGCAGTGGTTCCTCCTCCGCTTGCTCTCAGGGCCTGCCCCRGGCAAAGGAGACCAACAGGCATGCTTTGAGGGTGAGAACCACCACCTGCTCAGTACATGGCCTGTGCCTTCACCGTTTAGAGATCCATCATCCTCAACCTTGATTTCACCACCTCCTCTCACATATTTTAGGACTGCGACCTACCTCATGCATCGGTCAGCATCCTCTACTGCTGTCACAGCCTTGATCCATTTTAGCTCAAATCCTCCTCCAGGCGTCTGTCTCTTCTTGACTTGTCTGCTCTATTCCATCCCTTTTCTCTCCAAATTCCTCATTTTCCAGTTTTCTAAGCTTTAGCCTATAGCCCTGCTGCTACTGTCGTTGCATTTGCATGGTCTTAAACATATGCTTTTTTCCTCAGATCTCTCTGTTCCCATTGGCATCCAGATGACATTCCCCTGCTGCAGGAGCGCTGCACTGTCAGAGCCAGGCTCGATGGGTAGCATCAGCTACGGGTCTTTCTCCCCATCACCCTCATAGCTAGTTGTTTTCCTCATCTTCCCTGATCAATCAGAAATTAAATAATCCACCTGCCAGTCCCTGTACACACCAGCTACTGATGTTTACTCCATACGCTGCCCAGTTATTTAGGCTGGAGCTTCCAACACGAAGGAGCACAGCGTGGGCAGCAGCAGTGAGTGAGGCGGGGAGGGAAGCCTGCACAAAGATGGTCTTTCTCATTGCGCTGGCGCTGTTAGATCGCATTGCCTGGACTCATCCGATCTCAGGACAAACTGGAAAACCATTGCAAATACCACAGCATAACTTCAGCGCCCTTGGGTGGAACCAGTCATTGCTTACCTTCAGCACCCCATCTTTGTCTAAGAAGAGACGCTTTTGCTCAATGACATGTGCCGAAGAAAACTGTAGGGGGGGGAAAAAAACCAACAACAACAAAGAAACAAAGTCAGGTCCCAGATAATTTCCTCTGAATTCCCAGAGTCAGTCTTCTCTGCTCCCACTCCTACCACATTCCCATGGGGCCAGGTCAGAGACTGGCACCAGCCTGGCTGTAGCAATCCTCGTGTGGCCACAGCACGGGCAGGGCTTTAGGATGCAGACTCAAAAGCAGCGGGGTCCGCCGTGGGGAGGGGGAAGCGAGCAGGAGCTGGGAGAGAATGCAAATGCTGGATTTGTTTAGAAAGGGACCAGGTCAGAAGGGTACAAAATAATGTATCCTCTAGAGAGTGAGCAGTGCGGTTTTGCAATCTCAGATCTGACGGGGATCCAGATTTAAAATGGGAGGAAAAAAAAAAAAAGCTGCTATTAAACAACCTCCTGTTAACCCCTGAAGGCCATGGTTACTAAATACAGTTGAAGCCAAGTTTCCAAACATTTTCTACAGAAATCCACTTGAATAATGAGAATATCCACAGCTATTTTAGCTGGGAAAAAGAAGATTAGAAACCTTGCTGGGGCACAGGCTAACCCCATAGCAGAGAAGCAGTATCCTCCACCCGTCTGCCTTCCAGTGCTCCTCACGCAGAAGCTTCAGGCGGTATTTGCCCGTGCTCTGGTGCAGGAGAGCCACGTCGCTCCCCTTGCCCTTTGCGGGCTGGGGAGGGGGCTGCGCTCACGCCGCAGAGGCCCCCACCATTGCTGGAGTGAAGTAACTTACCCTTAGGTGACTGTGCAGAGCAGATAGGCAGAGCAGCGACAGACCCCAGAGGAACACCATATTTCTGGAACAGAAGGACCAGCCGAGAGAGAAGTTATTTCCAGCTGCCTGGCAGCAGCAAGCTGAACCTATTCAGGTCTACAGGGAGAAAATTATCAACCTGGCCAAACAGGTTGGCGCAGGAGCTTGCAGAAAGCAATAGGGAGGTGAACAATGCTGCAAAGAAACAACACGGGACTCCTGGGTCCAACGCCAAGGCAGCAAAATCAGAGAAGAACAGGGACCCGCACCGGAGCAGAGCTGTAACCACAGCCAGGCTCCTACGTGATGCTCTCCAGCTTGGATCCTGCGTTTCTGACCCCGTCACCCTCAATTCTCTGGATTGCAAATGGTATTTCCCTAATCAGTCCCGCACACCCTGTGCCTCTGGAAGAAGACAAGAGCCTCTGCTACTTTCTCATGCAAACCACCGAGGTACGGGCACAGCATCCTCAGCTGTGCCCTGGGCTCTTGGGAGGAGGGATAGTAACTTGCCTCAGAGGGGCCGCGGGCATTCAGCAAGTGCTGTCTGGGAGGGACTTTGCAGGTAGAAAATGCAATACTAGAGCAGTTTCTCAGCAATATGTCCTGGAACAGAGAGTCCTCCTCTTCCCAGCACTTGCCTTCCCCCTTTGCTGGCAGACCCAACCTCTCCCACCCCCGCACTCTGGTTCCTGTATGGGATAGTGGGACCAGGGCTTCCAGGGCCATGGATGAAACCCCACCCATTCCCTGGCCACCGCTTCACCCAGCCACTTTTCCCTTTCAAACAGAAGTAACATATCTTCTTCTTAACATAAAGCCTCCATGCCAAAGCCCAGCTGTTGGCACAGCTGCTGTACACTTAATTCCTGAGGCTGCTTTCCACTCTCAAGCACTCCTTGCTTTCACCCAACACTGCTGGGCTGTGGCCCCAGTTGCCAAGTGGAAGAAGCRAAACTTGAGGCCATTTCATTCCCCCTCCTCCCTCACCCCGAATCCCACAGCCACATATAGCCCTGAATACCCCTTTCCTCCCTGGTGGTGCCCATCCTTTAACCCTCTGCCAAATTCACCCCCCCCTTCCCAGAGAGATGCTATTGCTTATTGGAGGAGCCTCCGTTTACTGTCAAATCCTCGTTTATTTGCCCCCTACCTGAGGTTGTTCATGTCCGTGTCGGAGCTGGCACCTGCTTTAGCCCAGCCGATAGCTCTGCACGGGGCAAACGCAGCCTCTTTTCCAGCCCACCYCTCCTACCCGCCGGCAGCGACCTTCGGCACCACCCCCTATTTGAGAACTTGGCAGGCAAATATTGACCTACAGCATCCAGTTAAACATTTGTTTGGGGGATAAGAATGAATTTGTGGTGCATTTGGAGATGGGAAGACACTTTGGGCTCCTGTACCGTCAAGACAGTGTTAACACCGAGTTTACCAGCTCCAAAACTCCCATCGGCAGAAGTAACACGCAATGTCAGTTGTCCCCAGTAGTGGCTCTGCTTTCCATATACTCCCTGTGCTGGGAACRCGCTCTTTTATTCATAACCTTTAGTGAAAATGTAGGGCTTGGTATTTATCGCCACAGGGCTCACTCTGTTTTTGGAATTTTCTTTGCAGAAAACCCCAGATATTTACTCCCTGTATCCCAGCTGCTTCTGCTGCAGCAAGCACGAGGCACGAGTTTTAACCGATGGCAGGTGCCCAAGGCCCCGTGGCCACGTACCGAGCAGGAGGCGGCGATGCTCAGGCTGGGCTGAGCCGAGAGCAGCTGGTACCTCCCCCGGGGCACAGCACGCACCGGAGCCCTGCCGCGGGAGATGGCCCCAGTGCCGGGCTCCACGGCACGCACGCACTGCTGCGGCATGGAGGAAGAGCCTTGGGGACGGGCAGAACTCCAGCAGTCCTGTCCTGCGCGGTTTTGTGCCRTACGCAGGAGTGATGGTGATCCTTCCCGGCTCTGTCCACGTCTTCAGTGCGAGGGGAGTCGCTAAGGAGCGGTGGGGAACACTAARGGGATCGCAGCGCTTGCCATCTATTCCTTGCAGCAGCTCTTGRTTCCCAAACTCATCCCAGATACTGGGAAGAAGTGGAAAGGAGAYAGGTCTGAGCTCTGCAACCAGAAACTACTTTGGGACATGCCACTGCAACATGGGGAGCTACTTCCCCTTGGAAAGCAGATCCAAATCCCTGTGCAGCAGAGGCCTACCTTACATCCAGGGCATCTTCCCAGCATCCCTCCTCCAGCTGACCCAGGAAGGCAAGAGGTGCCTGCACGCAGAGCTTTAGCTTCGGCTGCCAGAGCAGGAGAGCCGCAGCCAGCACACCCAGCCCTGTAATCGCACCGCACCTGGGCCCCTCCAGCACAGACCTTCCCCACACACCCGTCTCTGCATTTCGTTCAAATAGTTTATTAGAAGTAAATATTTACATCTATTGCAAATGGTTAGTAGGCAACACGGGACTGAGAGCTCTCCTTGGGTAGGGAAGGATAGCAAGGGCCAACTGCTCACCTCCCCACCCTCCCTGGGAGCGGAGGGCAGCCTTCCCAACTGCAGGTGGCTCAGACGAACCAGCAGCTGGATGAACACCCTCTCCCCTCCCAGGACAACCCACGGCAGGCTCCTCCTCTGCCCAAGATAAGAGCTTCCCGCTCCCCTGATACTGGCTCTGACTAGGCTGAAGGATGGATGGGAAAAGGGCTGCAATAAAAGTGAGGCAACTGCTCCTACTGCTGGGTCAAAGAGGACTCTCCTCACCTTTGGGGTGGGAACAGACGGTGCTGTCCCAAAGGGAAGGTCAGAAGGAGACCATGCTGGATCATGCCTCCTGGCTCTCACCCTACAAGGGCAGGAGGGGACAAAACCGAGCACCTTTTTGCTGYCCTGTCTTCTCCAGGAGTCTGAGCAGCACAAAGGAGAGGATTAGAAGGAGGACTTCTTGAGAAACACTGCCGGTGCGTGGCACACAGGACATTCCTCACCCCTTGGATAATCACAGGGTGCAGTGCTGCTGGGGCAGGAACCAACAACAGTCCAACCCTAACTGCTCCAGAAGCCAAAATCCTCATGGAAGCATCTAGCTCTGGCCTCCCTACAGGGTTACATTCCCATCCCAAACTGTCCCTCTGCAGCAGCCCATTCCTAAATGAACTGGCGGAGCAGATGGGGTTTGTGCCTTGGCTGACTTCTATTCCAGTCTTTGCCCTGGAGCCAGTAAGGCAGCAGAAGTGCTCTAGTTAACCTCCTCTCCTCCCATGCAGGCTCTAACTCAGCCGGCAGAACCTAAAGTTAATAGAGTAGATCCTCTGGGCTTTGAACACAGACCACAGGAGGAGGAGATGCCCGGCCCCACGCAGCTCCGAAAGCAGCAGTTCCCAGGCCCAGCTTATGCTATCCTAGTAAGACTGTTCAGTGGTTCAGGAGTGGAAGTGAAGGGTAAGTGCAGAGGGCAGTAGCTATACTGGTGTGTTCTTGTCAAGGGGCACCTCCTACCCCTTAACTGAAGGGGGGAGGATACCTGTGGTCCATATTACTCTGGAGGGCAGCTCACAGTCCCCTGGGGATCAGGCACACATGGTACAGAAAGCTCCAGGCCTCTCTGCAGGGGTGACAGTGACCTACAATGCCCAGTTATTTCTCCCAGCAGCAGTGGAGGTTTCTCAGTTATGGCTTTTTTCTTTTTAAAAGATACAGAAAGAGGTTAGAGATGCTTTACCGAGTGCTCACTAACAAGTACACCTCCCCCCTGCATCCTCTGTTCAGAAACATCTAACTCTGCCTCCTCCCTAAGCGACGCTGCCGGCTTTCAGCTCTACCACCAGCGCTGTGGGACAGCCACAAGCTGCTGGGCTGGGGGTCATTATGCCAGCAGGCGTATGACGCCGTTGTCCGAGCCCAGCAGGAGATGGCATTTCGTGGGCAGCACCGCCAGGCTGGTTAGTGTACCCCGAAAATTCTCCGAGCTCAGCTTGGTCGCACTGATGGGCAGGGCTGAGGACTCCAGCATGGAGTAGACGCCAATCTTGTTGGCCACAGTGCCAGTGACCACTTCGTTGCCGTAGAGGTCAAAGGCGTGGATGGGTTCAGATGCAGATTTGTAGTGGTGCAAAGGTTTCTGCTCCAGTTCCTTCCAGACAGTCAGGGAATGATCTGAAGAGGAGCTGATCAGCACATTGCCCTCTGCAGCCTGCAGGAGAGGAAAGGCGAGTGAACCAACACTGCCGCAGTAAAAACTCCCAATCTCATCCTGCAAATGAGATTAGCAGGTAGCTKCCGATAATCCAACAGCTGCAGCGCAATCCCTTGGGAGAGTCCCAGCCATTTCCGAGCAACTGACGGTACTGGGCAGTATTAACAGGCATCCAGGTGGACACTGCAAGCTACAGGACTCCCTGGTAGCTGGCAACCTCCTCTAGTGCTATCCTCCAAGAGATGGACTGTGCCCCTTCTCAACAACATCCTGATACCCAACACAACTAATTCATCATCTGTTACTACAACAGTGGGTAAAGAGATTATCATGCAGTCTCCCTCTCCATTAAACCACCTGCCAAATTATTTTCCTTCTTGGGAAAAGGAATTGGGAGGCTCTCTCACAGTAGAAAATACTGCTGAGGGTAGGAGAAGCCTGGAGCTGCTTATTAGCAGAGCTAGTGAGAGGGTAAACAACCCACACTGCTGAACTTTGTTTAACCTGCATTTGGGTCGAGGACACTGGAGCCCCAGCGCTGCTCCCTGCGGGTGGGTAAATATGGACAAGAGTTATTCATTAGAGTGACACTCTCCCAGGGGGGCTGAGAGCCCTGCGGAGAAAGCAACACATTTGCTTCTTCACAGGAGACGTGGCTTCTCCCTGCCCCTGCTGCAGACCCGCTCGGCAGGGACTGACACCTGGGAGGGCCGATCTCTGTTCAGCACAGGCTGGACCAAGAACAGCCGCCTGCGGCACTAACCATGGGGCAGGAGAGCTTGAGCAGCCTCTTAGGGACACAGCAAGGGATGGAGGAATGCCCAGAGGATGGAGCAGACAAGCCCTGCCAAGCAGCGCGTGCAAGAAGGATGCTCTACGCAACCTCAGAGGATCGATGAGGCCCACAAAGCAGCCCCCCGCCCTAATTCTAGCTGAACCTCTCACCTTGATCTGCAGGATGTCTCCCTCGTGGGCAGGCCACCCCCGCATGATGAGTCCTGTCCTGGTGTCCAGCAGCACAATGAAACCAGAGGAGAAGCCAGCCATGACGCTGCGCCCGTTCGGACTGACAGCCAAGCAGCGGATGAGCCCAGCGCTCACCCCACTGGCCAGGCGAAACTCGTGCTGCAAGAGAGAGAGTCCAGCTACGGGGGGACGAAGATCAGGGGATCCGGCATTTAGGGGACAAAAGACCCTGGGGTCCAGCTGGCTTTTGTGGAGTCATCGCAGCTGGCTTTGGGCCAGCCGTGCTCCCATCATTAAGCACACGGACGGAGCAGGGTGGCTCGCAGAGCACCAGACTCCCTACCTGTAGTCCCGGCTTCCTGTGATCGATGAACCGCAGCACAGAGTCTGCGCCGGCCACAGAGACGCTGTGATAGGGAGGTGGCATGGTGGTCACAGCTGTGATGGGGACTTTGCTGTCTAATTCATCAAAGGTCCGGATAATTTTGCCTGTGAAAACATGACAGAGAAGTTACAGCAGTAGATGTACRGAGAAGGTACATATCAAATCTCCAGTTCTGCACTGTTTTTTAACAGGAGCCATCAAAACTCAGTACGGCTCCTCTGTCTTTAAGGACTGGACCAGTTCACTCCAGCCAGCCCTCACCCTTTCCCTTCTTACCTGTGAACTGGTCCCAGATGTGTACGGTCCCATCACAGCTCACCACGTGCTGCGATGCCTCCAGCTGGCTCACGTAGAAAACCGACTTCTTGTGCTCGGCGTACGTGAAGCGCGGTGGCACCTCACTGGTGCCATCCCCGTAGTTGTACAAGGGCCAAAGGCGGACAGTTTTGTCCTTGCTGCCACTAAGAAAGAAGTCCTCGCTGCTGAGCGGTGCCACACACTTGATGGCCCCTGAATGCCCTGAGAAACTCTGTAGCTTGATCTGGTGGAAGTGGAAGCGGGGGTCGTGTTGGCTCACCCCAATCTCATACTGCCAGTAGGCCAGCCAGTTCCCACACAGCATGTGGGTGCTGCGAGGAAGGTCATGCTTCAGGGCATTCTCCTCTCTGGATGAGCTGGGAATAAAGCCATCGGTGCCAGCACTGAGGCGAAGTAAGCCAAGACCCTCGCGCTGCGTGTCCACAGGGACCTGGATGCGGTTCCCTACCAGCACGCTCCCAAAAGTACCAGAGTGACTGTCCTCGTGGTGGCTAGAGAAGGGCTCGGTCCCTCGCRTATCTTGGTCTGAGCCCACTGCACTCGGTGTTTGTTCCAGGCTAACCACCTGCAGGCTCTTTGGGTTCACGTTCTCCAGATAGATGCTGGCCAGCTTCTCAACCAGCGAGTGGTTGGGCACAACCGTCCGGATAACGTCACCTGAAGAGAGAGAATGTGGCTCCAAGGGAAGGAATTTCCCCATTAACACCCCCCGCCACCACCAACAGGACAAAGGTCAGCACGGGGCTGTGAACACAACGTCCCCTACAAGCCACTCACACGCTGCTCCCAGCCAAAGCAGCCTGAAGCCCAGTGGGCTCCCGACCCAGCAAGCAGACCAAGCCACAGTGGGTTTCCCCCAGMAGCCCTACACCCGCTGACTTCTCCTGAGTTCAGGTCCAGCACGCATGTGCAGAGCGCAGAGCTCTCTCACAAATCCCAGGAGATGGTGGCCGAGCCRTACCGAGCAAGCAAGAGAAGGGGATGTAGGTGACGTAGGCCATCTCAGGGTTAAACACCTTCTGTAACTCCATCAGCACGGCCGGATCCAGGGCCAGCACCTTCCCATYCGAGAGGGGCACCTCCATCACCGGCACCTCACAGCTGCTCAGTGACTCTGCCGTCAACCCCTGGACAAGAGAAAACAAGAAAATACCCAAGATCAGATGCTCTCACCACATAATTAATTACACAAACACAGCCTGGGATGGACGCTGCTGACACCAGTACTGGTGTATGCAGGTACGCCCACCACGTTCCTGCAGCTGGGTACTGGGGGATGGCAGAAGGACCTCTCCCACATCACTGACCTGGTCTTGCAGCTCCTGCAGCAGTGAGAACGCCCCAAAGAAGTTTCTCACCGTGTCACTCAAATGCTGCTGCACCATCTCCTGCCCAATCCGCAGGCAGATCAAGGCAATTAGGCTGATTGTTTTAACGCACAGGACAACACGGGCCTGGGCACCACTGGGGAAACTGAAGAGGACATCCATTACCAGCTTGCCCTCCACATAACCCTTTTACCCTCCTCTCCTTCATGCTTCCTGCCTTGTCTGTGTTATCAGAAGGCAAGCTCGACGTGCATGCTGTGTACCAGTGCAAGGAGGTGCACATCAGGGCAGGAGCAGCCCCACGACCCCAGGAGCRTTAAGACCCTCACAGAACCATTTCCAAATCCCCGATTTTGAGTTGTGCCGATCCTGGCTGAAGACACGGCAGACTTCAGCACTTACCCGACRGCCGGCGAAGTGAGGAAGCCCAGCACTGGGAGCAGCACCTCCTGGCTGATCTTGGGGAGAATGTCCATCAACGTGGTGTCCGAGAGACACACCACGATCTTCTGAGTCAGCGTCACAGCAGCCAGGAGCCCTGCCTCCTTCCGACTGTTGAGCCGGCCACCACCGGACCCGCCGCTGGGCGCAACCTGCAAAAGGAGTCCTTCAGTGCCAGGGCCACCATCTCCCCAGCAGGGACACATCAAGGGTGATCCCAGGATCAGCCTCAAAACCCGGCACGGTAGTACTGGTCACAGCCCCTGGAAAAGGAACCTGAGCACTGAGTGTCAACAGCAACTCATGTCTTGYGCTCAAGGGATGAGCCTGAAAACTGACGGACAGATGTCAGTACAGGAGATGAGCTTGGGGAGAATGGGGCACGACATCCCCAAGCTCGCAGGTGTCCTCTGGAGGGCATCTCCCTGCGGGATGCTCCCACAGCTGGGAAACTCAGAGGGATGAGAGACAACCCCAGACTGGCCCAGGCCATCACCAGCCGGGACACTGCAGAGCATCGTTTGCCAGCACAGGAAGAGGGGAAACCTATTACATACACGCGACTTAAAGCAAGAATCAGTGTCTTCATCCCATGCTACGTGGAGCCTGGAYGCACAGATTGCAGAGGAACAGTCCTTGCATGAAATATCCAAGCACAAATTATGGGCAAACCTGCTGCTGACTTTGAGAAATCCAGCTGTTAATAACTTCATTAAGCAGAAAAGCGCATCCTTTTTTGCTGACAACGTACCGATGCTGGTTACAGCAATGCCAAAGAGTTAACAACATCAGCAGCAACACTAAAAGATTTCTTTCTAGGTTGTCCTATTTCCTAACTCCTAGACAGATCAAACACCCAAGAAAAGAGAGCCAATAACAAAACCCACAAACAATTCCCAGTTTCCGCTATATTTCTTGTACTCCTGCCATCTTCCAGCTCATCACAGAGGCTCTTCCTCTCCCAAAATATCCACTCTGCCAAATCCTGCAAGAAGGATTGACTTTATCCTATTTGTGACCTGCAAGTTTCATTGTTTTAATATCAGGTTGCCAAATGCTATTCACAGGGGTATTAATCCCCCCAGGGCCCCCAAGCAATAAGTTGAGTAAAGCAATGCAGAACAGCTGGAGCTATGATTGCAACTGGGTGGAGAATGATTTTGCTGAAAAATGGGATTTTTTCCCCTGAAAAATCTCCCCTTCAACACTGGAAAAACTGACAATGCCTTCTTGTTTTCTTTAAATGAACAGCTGTGGCCTCTTTTCCTCTACGTTTAGATTATCAAAAAGCTATTGAAGTTTTCCATTTAAACAAGAATCCATAACCAAAGTGTTTATAACCACGAAAAAGGGAGCAATATGAAAAATAAGCCTGTTTAAAACATTCAAAAACATTTTTCTTGATGAAAAATTGGTTTGTTTTTCAACCAGCTGCATTACACACATTTTCTTCTTGCTACTCAGCTACGAATTTCAAGCTGAAAAGTTTGTAAGTCTTGCCAGTATTTTTTATACGGTTGAAAACCTCCTTTAGCATCTCCCCAGCTCATCCCCTGTCTACCCATACAGACCTCTAAAAACACTCACTCCAGCGATCCCACAGCAGCCCAAGCKGCTCTGCCTGCCCATTATCACAATCCCACCCCTGTGCCAGCTCCRTTTCGGCACGCTCGCCCAGCAAAGCAAACGAAAACCTTTTTCTCTGGCTTCACGCGCGCCAGCGAAGGGTCTGGGCAGGGAAAACCCCCGGCTGAAACGGGGAAGGAGCGGCTGCGGCAGCCCGATGCGGATCCGCAGTGGCTGAGGCTCGCTGAAGAGCAAAGCCCAAGTACGCAGCCGTGCGCTTCGCTGGGAGCGGACCGGAGCTTATGGCTGGGTGTGAAAGTGCTTCTTCTGGCTGCATCGGCACAGCCCTTCTCGGCCAACACAGCAAGAGCTGCTCAGCCCACACTGGCCCGGACAGAGCCCAACCGAGCACAGATTTCTATGCAGGAGGCTCCTGGTGAGGCTGGACTATTTTCTGCGCATCCTCCTTTTGTGCCTGGACACAGCTCTCGCCCCAACACGTGCAAGAAGAGGAGAAAAGGCAGTACTAACCAGGTAGCTGATGTAGGGCAGGTACTGGTAGGTGAGGACAGGTTCTCCGTACAGGTACGCCACATGCACAAGACAGGCCAGCACTGGCTTGGACACCTGATCTCCCAGCACCGGCCGTTTTTGGTAGATGTTTCCTGTACTCAGGGGACTGTTCTCATCGTTGCTTGGTACAAACTGCTGCCTGGTGGGACCTGCCCAGAGACAACATCATGAGCTGAAGCAGCAGGCTACACCCAAGCCACAAGGCACCCAGCAGAYTGTTTTGGGGCACAGCCCGCCCCGGGACCCTAGGGTGCGAGGAGCAGACATTACCGATGTAGCAGGACGTGAGCAGACGGAGCATGTTCCTGGCGATGAAGCGGGACGTGACGGTAGGGCCCAGCTTGGCTGAGAGCCACCTCACCATCTTACAGGCTGTGTCTGCAAAACAAAAACAGTTGCAAGGACAGAGCCCGGCACGGCAGAGATTAGCTATCACCCGCCTGCTGCCCAGACCCTGCCTGCCCCGCAGGCAGCTCCCTGGGTCTCAGATCCACATGCTTCAGTGGAGACTTGGCCTTTTACACTGGTTTCATCACTGTCCCCAAGCTGGGACCCCCAAATCCAGACCCACTTCTTCCCAGACTCTCCCCTTCTCCCACTCACTACTTTACTGGATGTTTGCCACGCTCGGCAGAAAGGCTCAACGCTAGCAGGGTCTTACCCAGGAGTATTGTCTGCTCTTTGTCATCGGAGTGATCCGGCAGCTCCTCTCCCTCTCCATCCTCTGGCTCGCTGCTGTCATCAGCCAGGGTGACATCCACGGACGCACCAGCATCCACAGCCACCGTCAGCTCTGCATCAACCGCAGCGTCATCGTGCTCCTCTTCCTCATGCTCCTCTTCCTCCTCCTCCGAATCCTCGCTCTGTTTCAGGTCCTGGCTGCTGTCCACCGACTTCAAGCTGCTCTTGTCCTTCTGGGAATCCCCGTCCGCAGGTCTGTCCTCTCCCAGGGACACCTCGCTGGCGCTGCTCTTGTCGCTCAGCCGCCCAAGGCTGAGCGATTCCTGCTCCTGAGGCTGCAGGGACTCCCCGACATAGAGGCCGCTCTGGAAGTCCTCGCTCTCGGGCAGGTAGGCTTGGTCGTGGAAGCTGACACCAGAGGTGTAGTCGAGGAGGTCGAGCGCGGCGGAGCTGTGCTCCACATCCATTTTGATCTCCTCCCCAAACACGCATGACACCGGGCTTTCCCCTCCGCTTTCATCATCTTCAGCCGTGCCGAGGAAGGATTTGCTCTCCTCCCGCGAGCTCTCGATGCCAACGAGAATCTGCAGGATGTGCGGCAGCAGGTTCARGAGGAAGGACTGCAGCCCCAGGCGCACTATCAACTGGGCGACAAAGCAGTCTGTGTAGAGGTAGAACCTGCCGTGGCGGTAGCAGGGGGTCTCGTATGCTCCGATCAATGGCTTGAGCAAGTATTTATTGGCATTCTTCGGACCTAGRGATTTAGCTATAGGTTCAAAGAGATACCACGCTGCATAGACAGCGGTATTCTCCTCGGACATCAGAGATAATATGAAGGGCAGAAGAATCTCCAGGCCTTCAGGAGTGATTTCAGAAAGGATCCCCTCCAGCTGCTGCCACAGCTGGAAAACAAGTTCCCGGCCCTGACCTTCACCCTCTATCTTCTTTGCCTGATAGGTGAAAATGAATTTGTGCAGGGCTGGGAAGTACGTGGGGAAGGGGACAATAGAGCTGAAGGGACTGAGGAGCTGAGTAGGACAGGGTGGGGGGAGGCCCTGGGAGATGGGTTGGTATTCAAACAACTGCACCRTGCCCTTGGCCAGCCTGGTCTTCAGGAGCTTCTCCACCGGCACGCTCAGCTGCAGCAGGACGTGCAACACGTGCTGGAGTGGGGCCGGGATCTCCTTGGGATGGTAGCGACACAGATTACGCACCAGCAGGAACCGCTCCAACAGAGATGCGTCAGGCTTCGAAGGACGAATCCTTGGTGCAAATATAATCTCAGCTACCAGAATGCCCAAAGCTTGCATGTCCCTCTGGAAGAGGTCTGACAGACCCAGCGGTGGCTCTTCCCATGGCTGCTCCATTAGCTGCATCTCACTGCTTAAGCCTTTAACCAAGAAATTGTCCAATTTCTCCAGTTCTTCCAGGGCCTGGAGCGGATTGAAGCCTTCAGGAAGCGTGATCTTCATGTCAACCTGATCCACAGCGCCCGCCTTGCTCCGACGGAGAGGTCGGACACCTGAGGTTTTGCCTTCGGTGGCATAAGCAGGCAGGGTGGAGGGCTGTGCTGAAGGCACAGTGGCACAGGGCTGATCAGCAGCTCTACTAGTAGCAGAAATCGAATCCAGGGCTTCTGTGCCTTGCTCTAAATCATCCTCACCAGCGATGGGTTTCTCCCCAGACCAGGTGGTTTCACTAGGAGTAGCCTCCAGGACCAGCCCATTAACCACATCCGTCACCTGACCTTGGATATCCTCCAAAAACACAGTCTCCCTGATGTTCTGGAGGAGAGGCCGGGCAATGGCTGGAGCTTCAGCAGGTGTGTAGGCAGGTCCCACCATGCGCCTGGGATGCGGCTGATCGAAGAGCTGCACAACCCCGTAAGTCGTCAGATGCGTGTGGTTGTCTACTAGATGGAGGCAGACATTCTTCTCCTTGACAGCATCCTTCCCCAGCAGCTTGTACCCAAAAGTGAGATCAATCCAGTGGTGGAGGTCCTGAGAAACTTCCCGGCTCTCAAGCAGCATGCGGTGGACTTCAATGAACTCCTCRTAGGAGCTACACCAAGATGGCACGTCCAGGTCGGGCATGTCCGGATGGATGGATCGGAAGATGGAGGGGTCCGTATAAAACTCTGGGATGCACTCATCCGGGGTCCAGCTCTGCATGCGCTCCATGCTGGCTGGATACTCATTGGGCTCCCACTGGGACCTCACGTGACAGCACAGCACTGCCTTGGGTGTCCTCCGAGCTGTGTACACATAGTAGGTGATATCCGAAAGGACATCGGAGATGTGATGGGGGACATGGAGCTGCTCCCCACTTGACCCACCAGCAACAAACGCCTGCTTGGTCATCTCATAGGTGAAGTCCAGCTGCTTGTCTCCCTTGTTGAGGCGGAACTTGGATTTCCTCAAGTCCCTGAACTTGCCGTTTTTGGTAGTGAAGTCCACCACCCACGGAAGAACCGGGTGATAATTGGGGTCTCCCATTCTCCTCCCAGCCAAACTGTTTAGACACATAAGGTAGTCAAAGTTGCTGACCTGCCCATGCACCCACTGTAACACCAGGTCTCGGAGGTCCTTCTGGCAGGCGGTGCACCTCGCCTCCTGCCCTCGCACGCCAGCGCTGCTCTGCTCACTCGTTCGTCCCAKACCAGCCTCCAGATTCGCTTCCCCCTTCTTTGGTCCCTCGTGCTCTCTGAAGTTCACACGGAGCCGGCTGCACAGCTTCTCATCCACAGCCACATCCCGAAGGGAAAAGGCGCCACAAGCCAGACCCGCCTGGTGACAAGCCTTCATAGCCTGCAGCACGTGGAAGAGGAGGAAGAGGATTTTGGCGTGGCTGTTGGTGAGCTTGGCCGGGCTGAAAGTCACGATGTCATGCAGACAGTACTGCACGTAAGGGTAGACSACGTACAGCATGTTGGCCGACTCCAGCAGAGCTTCTGCCTGCAGCACGTTGGGGCAGGAGGGTACCCCCTTGGCGGCCGCCGCGCTCTCCTTGGCGGGGGAAGCACCGGGCGCGCTCTTGCCCACCTGAAGGACGGGACAGCCGTAAGCCTTCTGCAGGGCAGCCCGCAGCGCATCCAGGGCCGGCACGGTGGGTGGCACATCAGCATGCCGGTACGGCCGCACGTAGAGGCAGTGAGCCCGGCACCACAGGTTTTGGTAATTCTGGGAGGCGACGCTCTGCATGAAGCCGTGCAGGGTCTCCGGGCTGCCGTTACCCTGGTCGGAGGCGGGGGGCTGCACCCGCAGGGGGTACACCAACCGGTCCTTCCGCAGCCCGTGGATCTCCACCCGGGTCCATCCCGCGGGCAGCTTCTGCACGGAGTGCTGCAGGAACGTCCTTACCTCCACGTCGCTCAGCCCCTCCGGCCGCGGGCACAGGCCGGGCAGCACCCGGCGCTCTTTGAGGCTCGCCAGCCATTTCACCGGGACAAAGGCGGTAACRTGGGTCCCCTCGGCAGCGGCAGCCAGCTGCCGGCGGTCGATGTTCAGGTCCTTCTCCACGTTCCGGAGGAAGCCATCCATATCGGCTTCTGCTGGAAGAAGGACRACCCAGAGAGGCTGCGAGTGAGCGGAGGAGCACGGCACCGTCCCTGCCCTCCCCGCGGGAGCGCCGGCTCCCCCGCCGAGCAGACCGCCAGGCAGCGAGTCTCACTTCCCCATTGCCACCCCGGGGAAAAAAACGTTGGTTTTAGGAGCTTGTTCAAAAGATGCTATCTCTGGGAGGGGTGGGGGTTGAGAAACAACCAGCCTTGGCTGGGGGGGACACGATGGGACCTCCGCAGCCCCAGGGCTGGGGAAGGGGACACGACGGGACCTCCACAGCCCCAGGGCTGGGGAAGGGGACACGATGGGACCTCCACAGCCCCAGGGCTAGGGAGGGGGACATGATGGGACCTCTACAGCCCCAGGGCCGGGGAAGGGGACACGACAGGACCTCTGCAGCCCCAGGGCTGGGGAAGGGGACACGACGGGACCTCCGCAGCCCCAGGGCTGGGAAGGGGACATGATGGCACCTCTGCAGGTGGCAGGGGGACATGGTGGCACCTCCGCACCCCCCGTGCTGGGGAAGGGGGCACGATGGGACCTCTGCAATGCCAGGGCCAGGGTGGGGGGACACAATGGCATCTCTGCAGCCCCGGGGCCGGGGGCACAGGCAGACACGAGAGGTTGCCCATCRGCAAGGAGCACGTCCCCAGCCCCAAGCCAAGGGCCACGGCCRGAGAGGCTGCCCCCGGCACCGTGCCCGAGCCCCGGGCCCCCACAGGGCCCGTGCTACCGGGGGAGCGGGGCTGCAGAGCCCGGGCTGGGCCCCACGGGCCCGAGAACTCGTCCCGGGGGTCCCTCACCCCCTCTCCCCGGGGGGTCCCTCACCGTCCCCCGGGGCCCCCGCAGCGCCCAGCCCGCGGCCCCGCGTTACCTGGCGGCGGCGGCGACGGGCTCAGCCGCGGCGGGCGGCGGCGGGGGCGGCGCGGGCCCCGGCCATGTTGGTCAGGTGACGGCGGTCACATGCGGCCGCCGCGCCGCCATGTGCCCGGGGGGCGCGGGGGGACACGGGACACACACCCCGCCGAGCCCCGGGACTCCCGGAACGGCCCGGGGGGGGGGGAGCGGGGGCCGGGAGCCCCACTGGGGACGCGGGGCCGGGGTGCCTATACATGGGCAGGCGGCGGGGCATGACGCGGCGCTGGCTGAGGTCACCGTGACGTCAAAGGCGCTCCGGGGCTGTCAGCTGGAGTCGGGCGAGCCGCGCTGACAAGGCAGCCGGCCTTAAAGGGGTCCCCGCGGCGGGTGGCGGACCCCACCGGCGGCAGGTGAGTGCCGGGCGGGCCGGTGCAGGGGAGCGGGCCCAGGCCGCCCCCCCCTCCCGTCCCGGGCCCYTCCTGGCCGCCTCTCCGCGGGGCCCAGCGCCGTCTCCGCGGGCTGCGGGGCCGGAGCGGGACGGGGCAGCTGGGCACTGCCCGGTCCCCGTGAGCCGGGCCGGGTCCCGCTGCCACCGCCCGGGCGACGCCAGGGCTCTTCCGCCAGGCGCGGAGCCGTCGGGTGCGGCGCTGCCCGCGGGGGGAGGCTGGCCGGGTACCGTCCTGCGGCCGGACCCCGCGCGGCCCCTTTAAGGGCGAAGGGGCTCCCGCCGGGCAGCACCGCATGGCGCGGTGGCGGCAGCGCGTGGGAGTCACATGGGCGGGACGTGGAAGCAGCCCATTGGCCCCCCGCCCCCTGCCCGCTGCAATCAGCTGTTACTGGGGCGAAGGGCAGGAAACGTCCTTAAAGGGCCGCCGCAGCCGCCCGCCCCGCCACTCCCCCCAGCTCTGCCCGCAGCAGCCAGCCGGGCCCGGCGCAGGAGCGGGAGCGCCGCGACTACCCGCGGGGCTGCGGGGGGCCCCCCTCGCCGGGCCGGGCCGTCCCCGCCCTCCGCCGCCCCCTTCCCCGCGGCCGGCGCGGCCCCTTTAAAGAACTTGTCCAGTCATCGCGCAGCGCTGCCAAGTCATCGGGGTCAGCCGAGTTCCCGGGGCCCCGCCCCCCGCGCCCGCCGATTGGCGCGCGGGGCGAGCGCTCACTTCTGATTGGCCAACGACTTAGAGCAACTTCTCGGAATCGGGGCTGTGTCACCGGCCCCAGCGCTGAAAGCCGCGGGCGGTGCCGCCCCAGGGCGGGAGGGGGCGACCCCGCGACAGCGCCGCGCCCCGCCAGGGGCCCCCGGGAGGGCCGGGCCCTTTAAGAGCCGCC
>JASVER010000086.1:3572011-3619538 GCA_030449065.1 Oceanodroma leucorhoa
ACCCGCTTGAAAATGCCAACTCACAGCACGCGGGGCATGCCGGGAGCGCCGCGTCGCACTACACCTCCCGGCATGCCCCGCGGCGGGGCGGGGCCCAGCCGTTTCCTAGGCAACCGCCGGTTGGGCGGAGGAGGGCTCAGCGCTCCCCCAGCGGGATGGGCGGGGCAGAGCGCCTGCTTTACCTTCCCATTGGCTGAGCGGTGGGCCGTGCTGGGTCGGCATTGGCGGCAGCCAGCAGCAATCGGGGCGGGGGCGGGCGCGGTGGGGGCGGGGCTTGCACCGCCCGTGCCGGGAGGCGATTGGTCGGGGGTGGGGCCGGTGGGTGGCTGCGTCATGACTCCGCCAGCTGATCCGAGACGGGAGCCGGCGCGCGCGGCGGCGGGGGGAGGCGGCGGCGGCGGCGGCACCGGGCCGGGCCGGGCCGGGCCGCAGCGGGGCGGTGGCACCGGGCCGCGCCGCGCAGGTGGGTCCGGCGGGGCCGCGCTGGGGCGGGCGTTAAGGGCAGCCGACCCCCGTGCGGGGCCACCGGTGCGCTGGGGGTCGAGGGGCCCGGTAGCCCCGCCGCGCCCGGTAGTCCCGCCGGGGAAGGTCACCTTTCCTCAGGGCAGGGTGGCGGCGGGGGGGCTTGGTTCGGTGCGACCCTCCCGGGGCTCCGCGGGCGCCGCCTGGGCCCGGTGGCCTCGCCCCCGGTGGCGGCGGGGCGGGGTAGGGGGGGGTTGGGATCGGGGCGCGGTCCCCGCTCCGGGGGGTCCCGGTGGGACGGGTGGGGCTGCGGCCGGGGCCGCCCCGCGACGGGCGGTGGCCGCCCCGGGGGTGACCTTCACTCCGGGACCGGGCGGGGCAGACTTTGACCCGAGGCCGCTCCCCGCCGTGGGCACGGACCGGAGCATCCCGGGCACCGGAGGGGGCGGGAGGTCGGTGGGGTGCCCCGGGGGGGAGCGGAGGGACCGGCTTTACCGTGGAGGGGGGTACTGCCTCCGTTAGAGGGGGAGGGGGAATTAGTTTTACGGGGGGGGGGGGGGATGCTGGGGGGGGTGTATGATCCGGTTAAACCGGGAGGGGGGCACCAGCTGGGGGCACAGCGGGTTTTATTAGCGGGGCGAGCTCCCACCGGGACCCTCCCCGGTGCCTGTGGGGTCTGTCGGTGCCGAGAAGGGAGGGGGGGGCGTCCCCGTTACCAGCAGGACCCCCCCCTCGTCAGCCCCCGGTGCCGACGAGGCCGGTGGCTCGGCGGCGGGTGCTGATTCACGGGCCGGCGGGGGTGGAGCAGGGCCGGGACCCGCTCGCTGGAATCCGGACCAGATGTACCCGGCACGCCAGGAATGCTCGGCATCCCCGCCAGGCCCCGCCGCCGCCGCTGCGCCCCGGCTGCCGCCACCGGCCCCGCACCGTGAGGCTCCCCGCAGCCCCCCACCGYGACACCCACCGGGACTCCGGCCTTCCCCCGCGAAGGCTCGGGGCCGGCCGGCATCCTGAGTGCCTTTGGGGTGACGCTGGCGGGAGGATGCTGCGGGGCAGCTGCCCGGAGGGTTCCCGGGGCCGTCTGTCCCCCCACCATGGCCGTCTGTYCCCCCCAAGCGGGGCCGGATGCCCGGGGGTTTCCCAAAACTCAATCCCCACGGCCGAAGTGCTGGGCGGTGTGGAAAAAGGGGTTTTTTTTTCCCCCCAAGTGGAAGGGGAAGCAGTAGGGTCCCACGCCAACCCTGGGGTTGGCGTCCTCGTCCTCCAACAAAATGAGGCGGAAAAAGGCTGCGCTCCCCGAAATTCCCCTGGCGGTGCCTTGGCAGCTGCCGCCTGACAAAGTGTCTTCCCCGGCAGGCGGCGGCTGGCCCCTGGCCAGGTGGGACCCTGCCAGCGCGGATGCCCGAGGTGAGCAGCCGGGGAATGCCTTAACCCCTACCTGCTGTAGCCTCCCTGCCGCGGCCGCCGGTCCCTGCCGGAGCCGGTTGCCTTATCTCTTATTTTCCGGCAGAAACGGCCTTGATTTCCCTGCCCGTCGCTCGCCTTTTAGGGCCGGCTGCAGGTGCTGGGGCTCCTGCGCCGCCTGCTTTGGGAGAGGGGAGGGATGGGAAGAGTCGAGGTGAGAGCTGCCTCTGGGTTCCCTGCGAGAGGGGGGTGATCCTGTGGGATCTCAGCCTTGGGGGGGAAGGATGAGGCGGTGGATCAGGACTCGGTGCTGGGGTGGGGGAGAGAAGCAGCTCTGCCGCCTGCGGGCAACGGCTCGGCTCGGCACGGTTCGATCCTGGCTCTGATCTGTGTGTTCCCTTCGCAGGTGCTGCCCCGCCGCCCCGCTCCTGGCTAACCAGCACCAGTTCTTCAGTGGCAAGCTTTATGTCCTTCTCTAGTAGCTAAAGCTGCCAGTTGAAGAACTGTTGAATGTAGCCACTCTCGTCACCGGGACCTCGCGTGTCAGCCGGACCTGTGCCCCGAGCGACCGGGACGAGCCAGTCTGCGGCATCCTGTGGATTTGAGGGCTGAGGATGAGCCCGACCGGGATGAAGTCGTCTCCTCGCAGCCTCCAGACAGAGCCTTGGCTGGGGGATTGCCAGGCAGCCCTGCCAGCGRGGCGGTCGAGCAGGGTCCCCCCCGCCGGTGGGGTGGCACTGAGCTGAGAGATGACTAGAGAAGACTGAAAGAGGCATTAAACTTTCTGGTTTGCTCAAGAGTTCAGTTTTTAGGAAGTTTGTTGCTTTTGGGGTGCCCGGACCTGCCTGGTGGGAGGATGGTGGGGGCTGTGGACCCCCGTGGGGGGGCTGTAGCACTGGAGCTCAGTCCCCAGCTGATGCTGCATTGGGGTCCACGGGTGGAGGGTTGGTTGTTCAGGTCCCCTTGGTTTGTYCCAAGCAAAAGAGGTGACCGGAGGCTGGGTGTAGCTCACGGGACCGACCTGCTGCTGAGCTCAGGAGCAGGATTAAATCCTGCAACATGCCGGGCAGTGGGATGGAGCCAGAGGAGAGGGCCAGCTCTGCACCAACGCTGCCCTGGTGCGGGTTGGGGCCGGGTGTGGTGGGGCCGGGCCGCCGGGAGTGGGTGACTCAGGGCCGAGTCACTCATGGCCCCAGACTCTGTTCCGGGAACCGCCGTCCCACAAGGCCGGGCAGCCCCGTCTGTAGCCGGCCCTGGGGCAGCACCAGGATGCCAGGTATTTGGAGCCAGCAGTGCTGAGAGGGGCCCAGGTGAACCTCGCTGGGCTCCTCCATGGTCTAGGCTCTGCTTTGCTGGTGGACAGAAGCAGAAGACTGCCCTAAAGGGGACTTGGAAGCTGCTCTCCAGGGATGGAGACCTTCCTGCCTTGCACTGGGTGAGAGGGGAGTTGTATAGCTCTTCTACGGCTCCATGCTGGGTGAAATGTCCGTGTGTGGACCCAGCGAGGGCTCCTGGGAGCCCTCCGCACCCCCTGAGGTGCCTCTCCCACAGGGCTGCTGGGATCGCTGGCTCCCAGGCAGCCGTGGTGGCTGGGAAGCAGAGGAGTGTCCGGGCGCTGCTGCTCGGGGCCTGCCAGGAAGAGCACGGCTCGTCCCAGCTCTGAGGGCGGGTGGGGAGGAATGGCCCTGTGCTGAAATAAGTCTGCACAGTCTCAACTAAATCTGCCTGTCCAGGCTTCAGCTGCCCAAGGCAGGGCTGCTACCAAATTTTGGCACCCAGCGCTGTGCAGAAAGTGGCCTGGTGTCCATTAAGTGGTAGAAGTAGAGCAAGTCTGTTGTCATGGGGTCCTTCCTTCTTATAAAAAGCTGCACTGCTTGGTGTGTGCTTGCTGATKGCTACAAGAAGCTGAGTTTCTTCGGGGTGGTCGTCACCCGGAGAGAGTGGGGCTGCTGAACCCCCTCGTTTCGCTCTCTGAGCAGAAAGGACCATGGATGAACACCCCCAGCCTGAGGCAGAGCCAGATTCTTCCACCGCAGCTGCCCTGCTGCAAGTCCATACAAAATACCTGGTACCTGCTCAGCGCTCAACAAGTCCTGGAGTGCACCAAGGGGGTCAAAAGTTGTGGGGGGGGGGTGTGCGGGACGCCCGAGGGGAAGGAGGAGCAGCTCCYGGCCGTGCTCCCCCTCCCGTGCATCGCAGCACGGTGCTGTGGATGCTTGATATGGAGGGGAGCTGCGTGCTCTGGCCACCAGTGTCTCCACCCTCGCGTGCCTCGGCGGATGGGTAATGCTTAGATTTGCTGCTTCCTCCTGTCGTCACGAAGGACTGACCTGCTCTGCTGAAAACCAACTCTTTCCCCGGTAAGATGTGGATATTTCAGGGCAGAGAGTTGCCCTGAGCAGCAGCAGCAAGGCCCTGAGGTCAGGAAATGTAAACTGCCACCTTTAAGGTCAACTTTTCATACGTGAGAAGGTGCCAGAGTGCAAGTTTGTGTGTTTAACACGAAACCAGCATTGCAGTATCTCACCTGCTGAGCAAACAGGCTTGGGCTCTGGCTAACCTGCATTTAATATAAAAGCCGAGGGGTTTTAGGTTGACAAAGTAAGTGTCCCTGCGGGAACTTGCCCGGCTCTCGGGGCTTACCCTTCCTCCTGCARAGCCCCATGTGACCGGTGAGTAAGTGCAGTGTTTCCTGTAGAAAGCACAGCCTTGCTCGCTGTTGCCTTGCAAAAAAATCTAGTAACTCTTTCCTCTAGCATCGAGGCTGTGTTTCCTACAGCATCCGGCCACCTCCTCGAAGCATCCAGCACGCAGGGACACGGCAGGAGAGGGGACGCTGACTGGGGCTGGGATTTCTCTGCCGGAGGCTGGCTGCTGTCGGCGGGTGGGAAGCGCTTGCTGTGGCAGCTAATGCAATATTGAAGGMGGCTGTAGCAATGCCAGCAGGTGCTGCTCGCTCAGAGGTCGGATGGCAGCCCTCTGTCCTTAGGGATAAGGTATTTCATGCGAGTTCCTGTGCACAGCCTATCTAGTTTCCAGCTGCGAGAGCAGCTTGCCTCGGTCACAGCTCCCCTTGCTGGGAAAATGTGCTTTTGCAAAGCAGAAGGTCAGCGTGACCGGTGTGCTGAATGAAAGCTCCCTGCCAACAGCCAGCGAGAGGAGCAGGAGGGGTTGGTGGATCTCTGAACGTGTGGCTGCTTCTGCCTGCTCAGAGCCTCAGCTGAGCCCCAGGACACGGGCATCCTCCTCTTACCCAGCCCAGCAGATCCCCRTCTAGAAGAGAGGGGAAAGCGCTGCTTCGCTTTGCCCCAGCGTGCAAACGAGCAGCYGAGGGCTGTCTGCAAACACAAAATGCAGGCGCTGGGTTCAGCTTGGCTCGTGACTTTATTTCACTTGTGCCAGGATGGGAGGATGTGGAGCTGTTAACACTTGGTTGACTCTGTGCCCCTCCCGGCAAGGCACGTACCGAGTTCAGGTTTCTGCAAGCCAGGGTATATTGCAGATGTCGCAGGCCCTGCAAATGAGAGGTACGTTGGGGATTTGCAGTAATTCAGGTCTCGTGTCTCTCTGGGCTYTCTGCTAGCATGGGGAACGCAGCGCAGAGCCGCCCACCAGCTCGGTCAGGGTGTCACTTACTCTGCTTCTTCTTTAGAGATTTGTTTCCCTGAGCATAAAACTTCTGCAATCAGAGACACCATGGGGTCGCAGTTCAGGCTGGCAGCTGCAGTCACGAAGCCGTCCCTGAAAGGGAAAGCGGAAGAACGTGGATCTCTTCGGTGTACGTAACTCGGCACGGCAGCATCCCTGTGGCACCCTGGCTGGAGGCCAGCTGTATTTTGGAGGGCTCAGGGCGGGGTGGCTGGTACTGCAGGGTGCACGGGGACTTGTGGCAGATTGCCTGGCACCATCGCCTGGGAGCTGGGCACCGAGCCTGGGAGCAGTGGGGCAGAGAGAGAGGAGATGTGTCCCAGGCTCCCTGCCCAGCTGGTGTCTTCATYAAAACTCATCCTCCTCTTCTTCCCTGCCCTGCTTTGGTTTGCTCTGAAGCCATCTCACTGCTGGTTCAACGGCCAGCAGCTGCCTGCAGTGCGCAGCCGTGGGAAGAGATGTGGAGCCTCTGCGGGAGCTCTGCAGGCTGTAGGGGAGAGGACGGTGCCCTGTTCCCAGGGCACTGCCGTGTCAGGGCACAGACTGGCCACGGGTTCACTCACCTGATGTAAAAKATCAGGAACTTCTGTTGCTCCAGGCTGCCCTTCACAACAGTGTCCGTGTATCCCTTCCCACAGCCTGCAAGAGAGAGCATTGCAGCCTGCTCGGGGAGCCCTGGCACAGCAGCTGCCACCCATCCCACCTCCGTGCCATCGCAGGTAGGGGCAGAGGGGACAGCGACTGGCTGGGGCAGGGGTACGGGCTGGGGCAGGGGTCCGGGCTGGGACAGGGCTGGGGAGCTGGCATGAAGGCCCTGGACAAGCAGAACTGACCCAGAGGTGCAAGACTGCGTCATGACCCCGAGCCTCTCCTTGGCTTGGAGAGGGAAGTTCTTCCTCTTTTGTGAGCTCTAAGCCACTGGAGATCAGCAAAGAACAAGAGCTCTGGGTAACCTGCAGGCCCAGAGCTCAGAAACAGGGTTCACAAACMCACCATGGCAGCCAGTCCAAAACCTGACCTGCTTCAGGTAAGCTCTGCAACCGCTGTGTGTTTACAAGCCCCAGACCCAGCTGGTGGATGAGCAGATGGGCTGGGAAGTGGTTCGGCTGTTCCCATCTCTCTGCCCCCTCCTACCTGCATAGCGGATGCTTTTCCCAAGCATCGTGGTCCAGAAGAAGGGGACAGTGTGCARCTCCTTCTCTTTCTTCAGCATGTTTAAGGCAGCAATGTGACCTGTGATGAACCAGCAGAGGAAATATTTTTGTTTCTTGTAGGTCCTCAAAGAAGTGGCCCACGCCCCTTGTTATCCTGCCATCCCTTCTGCCCCGTTCCCTCAATGCCCGTCTCCGAGGGGAGCTGGAAATCGAGGTGGCTGTGCTGTCTCACCGTGGGCCTCGGCCACCTGTTGRTGGTGGATGCTGGACCGGTCCCCGTTGAGCAGCGCTACAGGAAAGGAGACCACATCCCCCGCAGCGAAGACATTTRGGATGTTGGTTTGCATGCGC
This sequence comes from Oceanodroma leucorhoa, assembly GCA_030449065.1. NCBI lineage: Eukaryota > Metazoa > Chordata > Aves > Procellariiformes > Oceanodroma > Oceanodroma leucorhoa. Next base: position 3,579,031 of record JASVER010000086.1, read on the forward strand.
TGATGGGACAAAAAGCAATTAGTGCAATGATGAGAAGGACTGGGACTGAGTGTGGACCGGGGATACTCAGGTGGCACTTACCAGATCCACCAGGATGGCACCGCTGTCATCTCTGGCGATGGAGGTGCCCTTCAGAAATGCTGAGTTGGGGACCACCCCTGCAGAGAGAGGAGCAAGGACAAATGCAGCAAAGCTCTGCAAAGGCAGGGAGGAAACTTGGCCTTGGCTCTACAGCAAGCACGTGCCCGTGGTGCCTGTTCAGCCTGCCTGGAGCAGAGCAGCTCGCAGCAGTGACCAGTGCTTGGGCTGGTGCTGAGCTAATCCAGGGCAATAAAACCAGGGCCCAGAACAAGGCACGCTCTGATAACACAGCAGTGACCTACGGAGCTCAGCAAGCGTGCCAAAGTCATGCTAAGAGTGTAAGTAGCTCCTTTCCTCCTGCCATTGCTCATGGGCTGCTGACTTTCTCCAGGTGTTTGGAGCCAAGAGGTAGGGTTGGATGATAACAGAGTGGGAAAGAGGCTGTAGGAAATGGTGTCCTGGGAATGCACTGGGATGCTCTGGGCTTGCTGGCTGTTGTCCCCATTCCCAAAGCTGTCTCTCTCTCCCAGCTGGGGTCTCTTACCTATTCCCACCACTACCACATCTGTGGGTAGTTTCTCTCCACTGGCAAGAACAGCCTCTGTGACCTAGGAAGGAAGCAAGAATCATTAACAACGGGTTAAAAGCTCTGTCCTAATTCCTGCAGCCTCCCTGCTGCCTCATTCTTTGCTGTCTTTTTTCTTCCCCAGGTTCAGATCACCTTGTCCAGCTGATGTGTGTTGCCAGGAATGTAAGAGAAAATCACACTGTTGTCCCTGAGATACGAACAGATACTGGKGCCCTTTGAGCCCAGAGTTGTGCTCGATTAAAAGAAATGTGAGGGTCTGGACGTGGGAGAGGAAAGCCTAGATGTAGGCACTGGGTTATACCTCAGTTTGCKTGTTTTTTCCCCTAAAATTAGCAGTTCAGGGATCACAATGGCATGACTGACCTTTCCATCCTTTCCTTTCAGCTCACAGAGTTCTGTCTTCATGTAGAACTTCACCCCTTTATTTTGCAGCATCTGAAAAGGAAGAGGAAGCTGGTTTGAGTATTCAGTAGGAAATTCCAGGCTGTACTGCTGTAAAAACAGCCGTACCCAGCCAAAACGCAGGCAGGCAGCTTAACTGCTGCTCCAGGCTGCATAGAGGTTTCATTTGTGTCCCCGGCTGGTGCAGGGTGCCTGGCAGCCTGGCTTTGCTCTGCTGTCCCGGTCAGGACTGGTGCGTGAGGAGGGTCTAGGATGAAGCAGGGCTTGGGGATGAAGCTGAGCCGGGGAGCGTGACGTGTGTGTGAGGGAGGTCGGGACCAGCCGTGTGTGCACAGCTCCTTCAGAGAGCTGTAYGTGAGCAAGGTGGCTGGGCACGCAGGGTTATGACTCAGCGCAGGGGCTGGATTTCCTGGACTGTTGCAGATCACAGGGCTGCTTGGATAGCATGTGTTCTCCATCCTAGGAATTATCGTCAGGTTTTCCTAACCTTCATGGTGACACCTCCAACCTGAAGGCCCAGTGCATTCTGGAAAGGGAACTCCTTTTTGTCCACCACGGAGATGGCACCAGCCTTGTCTGAGAGGAAGGCAGCTATCTCCATTCCTGCAAAGGAAAGGCATGCTCAAGGTAAGCCTCCTGCAAGCATGAACCTGCACCCTCCTCCTTGGAAACCTTTTCCCYTTCCAGGTGAGGAGAACAAATCTGATGTAGTGCCAGTGCCTAACTGCTCTTCTATGTGTTTCTGGGCTGAGGTAGTTAGCCCCCCTGTTTTTCATTCTCATGCACTATGGACCCAGATACTAGGAAATGCAAAGAACAGCTCCTGGTTGYGTACAAAATATCTCCCTTTCTGTGCCTTACCCCCTCACTTTCCCAATGCTTCTGGGGAGTCCGGCTCCTCTGAAGGACAGTGACCTTTTCGCAAGGCACATTCCCCTCTGTCCATGTCCAGGAACTGTTTATAGCTCTCAAAGTTTCTGGCTATCAGAGGAAAGAGTGAGTGCGTGCTGTGTAACCCATACCCCCACCAGCTATAGGGCTCCGGGGAGGAACCCAGCCAGGCAGTGAATGAACATCCCTTCCCCGAGGGCCTCTAGTTAATCTGCACACGCAGCAGAAGCGKGTTTCAAGGCTATCACTGATGACTTGATATCCACTCCAGCCTGGTACCTACGAATGAAGCTCCTATGATCACTAGATTCTTCCCAGTTGCCAGCTCTAAGATCTTGCTAGAGTCTTCTGGGGTTTGGAGAATGCACACGTTCTGCAGGTCTGCACCTGGGACTCTGAGGGAGCTGGAGCTGAAAGAAAGAGAATCCAAATATGCCTCATGATTAGAAATGAAACAAAGAATGAGGGGGGAGCACAAACCCGTGCGATCTCTTGGCTGTGTCATTGCGTCCTGTCCTTTTATCTTATCTCCTACCACCTCCCTCTCACACGCCTCTAGAAGACCTCCAAGCCCTCTTGTCCTGTCTAAAATTTTGTGTGTGGCAAATGCTTGGTGCACTCACTGGCTGCCTGTTGCAATCAGCAGCTGATTGTACTTCTGAGAGGTTCCGTCCATGAAGCGGACCTTCTGTTTCTGGAAATCCACCGACGCTGCCTGCAGGAGAAAGGAGGCAAAGATGAGACAGGTACCTCTGGTCCACCGGTGTCTTGCCACATCAACGCATTCTGCTTGCCTGTGACTGCATGCCCTATTTCTGGACACCCAGGTGAGATGAGGAATGCTGGAGGTCCTAGGCTTTCGGAGCACTAAGTATGACAGCACCAAATCTGGGTTCCTCTAAGGGGTGTGCAGAAGGCTAGTTTCAAGAGCCACCCTCTTTGCATGTGACGGGCACATCTGTCCATGTGTAGCACAGATCAGTGTTACCCCCGAGGCATGTACACTGTCCCTAGCACTGGCCTTGGAGTGCTGTCCCAGAAGATAAAGCGTGTACTTAGGCAGAGCCCTAATTTCTATAAAGATAGCRCTATGCCTGCAGGTGTGGGCATCCCCTCCCCACGGCAGGGACAGGACCACCCATTGAGGACTGAGCTCAGCTGCTCTTCTACCTCTTTCTCTGTCCAGAACTCTATGCCRTGAGCATTGAGGAATTCAGGTTTCCTCATGTAGACATCCTCAGCTTTCAAGTTCATTTCCTGGAAACAAAACAGAAATATGAAATAAAGCAATTCTTGCAGCCAGCAATACTCTTGCAGWGTTTACTGGGAAGTAAGTTTGCATAAGAGGTAAATTTTGCATTAGTRAATCACAGCTCCCCACACTGCCCCATCCCCATCGTCTTCTTGTCCCCCYGCAGAAAAACCCATCAACTCAAATTCTAGTAGGAAGAACTCAGTGAAAGGGGATAAAACCATTAGCTTATGGTGGACTYTGATCAAAGACTTTCTGGGAGGAAGAAGTGAGATGTTAGCTGGAAATTATACCCCTTTTCCTTGTGGGTGCCTCAGCACTCCTGCTGCCTTGCCGGAACAGCTCACTCGGTTGCTCAGCCTGGTCCTGAATGCGGGCCATGTCCCTAATYCACACGGGGTACCCAGGCACAGTCCTGCCCTTCTCACATACGAACCTTGCTCAGTTTGGACTTGTCATATGGAACGTGTTTCTCTTTGGTGGCCATGATGATCCTGCCAGTAAAGCCCTCTTGGCGAAGTGTCTCTGCACACACCAGGGCAGCCACACCTACAAGAGATGCTCATCTCAGCCCTCTTACATGTCGCTATGGAGCAGGAGGAAGAAAGCAAGTCCTCCCTGGAGAAGAGAGTGGCAGCTCACAGCATCTGTGGGGCAGGGCACAGTGCAGGTCACTTCACCAACCTCCCCCTAGAAGCAGCATCGTGTCCCGGTTGAGAAGGCATCGCTTGCTTCTGTCCTTCACCCTCAGGCTGCTTTCAAGATCCTAAAAGAAACTAAGTGAGAAATGCTGAAATCATGCCTAACCCAAGGTGCTGCTTGTGCTTAGTGACAGCAGGTAAGGTCAGTACCTTCTTTTTTGCTGTAACAAACACCTTTCCGTCTTCCACTGTTACCTGCAGGAGTGAAAGGAAAGTGCATTTAAGTGCTGCATTCATGAGGTTGTGGTRGGAGCTTTCCTGTGGGCCATCTGTCTGATACACCAAGAGTGGCTTGTAGGGATCTTGGATGTCAAATGATGCTGAGGAGCTCATGAGCTTTTCTCCTCATTCCAAGGGCACTCGGGAAGAGGTGTAAATCCTTTTTTCTTTCCAAAAGAGTTGTGCTGGCTGTGATGTGTACCAGGATGTACGGCATCAYCTTTGATTGAAAAGAGCTTTGGGACAGGGAGTTACACGATCCCAATAAATCGTCCCATGCGTAGCTCTGCGTGACCTGGACCACGGAGCTGTGGCCGGGGCAGGATCCTTTCAGTTGGTATCGGGAACACGGAGCTTGTGGGATTGAATGAATGCGAGTGGTGTGGAGGACATGGCACAAGCTGGGAGGAAGAAGAGACAAGAAGGCACCTTAAAGCAGGGCAGGCAGTCCAGAGAAGGGTACTCCTCGATGTCTCCGGTCCTGATGTTAAAGCAGGCACCGTGCCAGGGGCAGCGCAGCCTCTCCCCTTTCAAGACTCCTGCAATAGAAAAGCCCCCCCACAACCGAGGTGAAGGCTGACCTCCCTGACATGGCTGCTCCCCCCTGCCCAGCCCCAGGGCTACCTTTGCTGAGCGGGGCACCATAGTGGGGGCACTTGCTGCCCAGGGCGCTGAACTCCTTCTTGTTCCTCACCAGCAGCACCGGGTAGCCAGCCACCATCACGTCCCACAGCCTGCAGGAGAGGCGGAGAGGTGACTGCCCCAGGGAGCCGAGGCCCGGTGCCTCACAGCCATCATGCCGCTCCCTCAACCAACAACATGGCGGCCGCCAACATGGCGGCTGTTGTCACGGCGATGCCGCCCCCGCTGCCTGCAGGCCAGGCCTCGGCCTCYCCTCCGCTGGGTACTCACTCTCCATCCCCAACGTCAGCCTCCTCGCAGACCTCGGTGGTTATGGTGTCGTCGCCGTCCATGTTGGTGGCTGTGGGCAAGGAGAGGCAGGGGTTGGCCGCCATGGGGGCTGTTGCCTGTAAGCGCTGTCTTTTGCCCCTCRGCGGACGGTTCTCCCCCCGCGTCCTTCTGCCATCGCTGCAAAAATCTCACCCCAAAATGTAGGACCACCACCGCCCCGGMTGGGAGTGGGTCAGCGCTGTGTCCCAAGCGCTCAGGGGGTCCCAAACTCCCGGTACCACAGGAAAAAACCCACAACTGACAGAAAATACACATTTCCCCCCTTTTTTAACTTTGTCTCCAAACCCAAAGACCTTTTTTCCTCCGGCTTAACCCCCTTTTTTGTGTTCAGCCCCTTGTCCCGTTAAACTCAACTGCAATACAGGGTGAGCAAGCGAACATGATTACCGACAGTCATGTCGTAAATCAATACAATTATTTATGTATTATGTACGGTGGCACTGCCACCATAGCCTGCGGCTCCTCCAAATCGGGGTCTGAAGACCGTTTCRGCCCCTCCCAAACCTCTCCAACATTTGTGCGGAGTCGTTATTTGCACTAATTGCCATGAAAGCAGTAACTCCTGGCCAAAATGCCTCCTGGGCTACAAAGGAGCCAAAMCCCTTGGTCCTTAGCACTGTCCCCACCTTAGCAATCAGCTGAGAGGCTGATTAAAATTCTCCCTCTCTGTTCTGGAGGAAAAAAAGCAAGAAATGGAGCAGAGGAGGGTTGTTCGAGGCAGGGTTCGGTGCAGGATGGTGACTCGCTCCTGCAAATCCCCACCGCACCGCTGCCCCGCTCCGGGGTCCCTTAGGAGAAGCATCGGTGGGTACTCACCCGGTCCCGCCGTGGGGGGCTCTGGCACCCGTCCCCCGAGTCAGAAAGCCACCACCACCACCGTCCACGAGTTTCTCCTCCGCCGAGGTGACACCCTCGCGTCTTATCACAAGTGCTCTCCCCGCCGCCAGCCCACGGCTGGGTGATGCTCTCCCCCAGTTGCACAACATCCCCGTCGGTCAGGAGACGCATCTCCTGGAAGCGCCTGCCAGCAAGTCTTATCTGATTTCTGCAACTGGTCTGCACCTAATTAAGTGTATTTTGCTCGGGTTTAGAATTGCAAAAGAATTGAGGGCACGCAGGAATTATGGCGCAGGTGTGGTCTAAAGACCGGGTGCGTTGTGTGCAATGTGAACAGAAACTTGAGTGGATGCAGTGATACCCTGCTGCGGCTTCCCATTGCCCCTTTTCTTGATGGAAAGCACCCTAACGCAGTGCAACGTGTTTTTGCAGCACTTTGGAATGATGTCACTACTTTTTATATATTTCTGTAATGTTCAAAATGATTTAATTTGATCGTTTTGTAAGATCTCTCTCCACTGATTTTAAGGAACATGAAGCATTCAGCACCTCTGCACGTGCCTTACATCCCAGCTCTGCTTCTGGTTCAGTCCGCCGATGTCCAGGCACATGGTCCCATCGTCGTTTGGTCCCTGAAGGATGGCCCAGAGCAGCGTGCTCCTTGCTGTACTATTTTTGCAACAGAGTGGGAGTTGCAAAAAAATGGGAGTAATGCCTACGCTGTTTGTGTCTACTCCAGTTCTTATCTCTATTTCACAGTCGATATGTTTCACARCCTTAAAATATGCCTCAAAATTTAGGGGAGAAAAAGTTACTAGCAGCGCGCTTCCATCATCTCCCTTGCAGAACCGGAGCTTCGCAGGGACCAGCTTTCTGSCAGGCAGCATATTCCCAAATCCTGCGTGGGGGGCGATAAAAATCCTTCAGTGGGCATGGCCTGGAGAAGAGGGCACACACAGGGATGCTCGGTAATTGCAAGCTGGCTTATTTGTGAAGCAGCTTGCTTCGTCAGACCCGCCAAGCCGTGAGTACACCTTTCAGTGCCGGGTGCCAGGGCGCTGCCGTGTAAGGAGTGATCTTAGCCCACGGGCGATGCACGCCCATGATGGGTGCAGGTGCGAGGTATTTTCTCACAGTGCCAACCAGCAGCTTTCGGGCTCTGCCTTCCTGGCCAGGAGCCTGAATGTGAAGCAATTTGGCTGCCGAACGTCCCTGTTTAAACTCTCTGTAATTATTCCCCAGAAGCACGTTCCCACGTGGAGAAGCAGCAGCCCTCGCGGAGGCATTCTTTGACTCAGCAGAAATCGCTGAAAAACGTTGTTTGCTTAAGGATGAAAGCTGCAGCGCATCAGCAAAGTGGCAGGTACAAAGGTGTGCAGCTGTGGGAGGCTTCGGGACGAGCCAAGTGGAGCTCAGACCTGTGCGGTGGTGGGGTTGAGCAGCTAATTTGGCTGCTGGATGCTGCTGGATGCCGACGGATGCTGCTGGATGCCGACGGATGCTGCTGGATGCCGACGGATGCTGCCGGGTGCAGCCAAGCACCCAGGGAAGGGCTTTTGTAAAATGCAGAGGGATAAAGGCAAAACAAAATGCCCATCTCTGATGGGGGCAAAGATAATGGCAAAGGATAGAAAGTTGAAAAGGGCATTGAATGTAAGAGGGAAGGTTTGGGTTAGCTGCAGGGATGCTGCGTTACTGTGTCTCTGAGAGCCAGCACCTAGGAAGACACAATATGCCCTCGAGGSATTCAGGCAATGGGATGGTATGGGAGGCAGATTTTCTGGAAGATGCTCTGTAAGCATCTTTTGACCCTTTGTTAGGTAACCCAGAGGTATATATTCAGAGAGGTTAAGACCTTTGCTTGTAACACACAGCAGGATTAAACGTAGGAAGGAAGAGAGCAAAAGGAAGCGGTGCCCTCAAAGGCGAACAGAGCCCAGGTAGGCATCGGAAGTCTCTGACCAAACCTGCCGCCCGCACTGGTGCTGACTCACACGAGCCGCTGAGCTGCCCTCGTATTTTATTAGATATTTTCGCTTTTGCTGTGTATCTCCAGTATGGTCAGCACTCCAGAAAATTCAAGTTTAGAGGTGAAGAGGCAAAGGGTAGCTCTCCTCCCTTCCAAGTCCCTACTACCATCAGCTAGTGTAGCATGTTTTTTCATGCTGTAGTGCAGCCGTGGCTGTGTGGACGTATCCTTGTCCCACCTTCGCTTGCCCCCAGCTTGCTCAGGTCAGGCTCCTTCCCTGCCCTAGCAGACTTGCCGATTTTAACCAAGCATTACCCACAGTCTCGAATGTTATTGAAGACTGTTCAGGCGCAGGAAGAGGAAGTGAAGTGAAAACTGCAGCAGAGCTAAAATGATTAATGGGACACCACTCTCAGAACAGCTTGGTTTGTGATATTAATAACAAGAGAATTCAGGAGGGAACCTAACCTGTTCCAAGCTGCAGAGCCGGCAGCAGCAGGAGACGCAGTTAGGAAGCTCCTGTGCTTATATTTGTAATGCAGGAGGAATAGAGTGGCCTCAGCAACGTGTGAGTGGATGTAGGAGAGTGAGACGTGCTTCCACCTTGCAGGGCTCATTCTGAACCTGTCTGAATTGCAAAAAAAAAGCAGGCGGTCATAAATACATCATGGTGTAACYAGAAAGCACATAGACATCCATCAAAAATTACTTCAGCTTGAGAATGGTGAACTAAACAGGGAAAAAAAATGTTTATCCCACAAGGGAAGAAGAAATGGAAAAGGAAATATTTAGTGGGCATGAACTTGCTTACAGGGTAAGAATAATTATACGTCCTGTTTCACATTTTCTTCCTCAGCGTTCATGTCTGGCGATGGTGAGAGATGGGTTACAGGCTGGGCGGACATCTGGCCCCACATTTCACTGTTCACCACAAGGAAAGAAGGAACCCGAAACCTTACTAATAGCAGCAGATAAACAATTCAGAAAGTAGACAAATTTGAGGCATGTCAGCTACTGAAAGCAGAGGAGAAATATAAGAAACTGCCTGTGCTGCTGTGCTTGAAGGGGTTTTGCCAGTCAATGGGTCTGTCAATGGAAWTTTTTTTTTATCCCACAGCATACCTGTGCAACAGGAGAGAGCACATCCTTTGCGCAACCAAATCGTGGCAGCCGGTCCGGCCCAAGCCCTTGAGAGACAGCTGAGCCCGCAGCATCCTTAGGGATGCTSTACTGTTGTCACAGGTTTCTCCTACAGGTCCCTTGTGCCAAATCCTGAGAAAAAAAGACTTCCTGTCCTGGGAAAAAGGAAGAAGGYCAAAAGCAAGAGCATCCAGAGCAATCTGCCATGGGATTGTTTATCAGCGGGCAAAGCAGGCTCTGCCTGGGTGGCTCTGGCTCTCGGGTGAGGGGGACATTCCTGCACACCGGGCTGCAGAAGGCGGCGTGCTGTGCCCGGCCAGGCAGCGGCCAGCAGCTGGGACCAGAGCATCCCCGCACTGTGAAGCTCTCAGGAGACACTGTGTTCTTCAAGGAGTGATCTCAGGAAGGATGACCAACCTGGGCAGCAGAACACCTGTAGGGCTGGTCAAAACACTGGGAGAGGGAAGGGAAGAGTCTGAGGTCAGTGGTTAAGTGATGCACACTTTGGCGTTTCTTGCATTAAATCCTGGAGCTGTGTGTGTAGAGGGAAATGGAGCTAAGGGCTGGGGAAAAAGGTAATAAAAACTCTCCACACTGTCAGTGCTAGCAGAAAACCTTCTCCTGCTCACCACACTCACAGAGACTGATGTGCTTTTCTCCTGTGCCTATGGCGAGTATATCTCCAGTTCCACCTGGAGAATATCCAGCTTCCACATCAGGAAGGTGTTTCTGGCTGGAAGGGGTAGATGCTTGAGTTTGCATTGCTTTCCGCTCTCCTCACAGCTACCTCTGCAATGCCCGGGCACGCTTTGCCATACACGGCGTGCATTTTGCACAGTAGATCCTTTCATAAGTGTGGAGTTACAGACTTTCTGAGTGAAAACATGGATATATAGAGTAAAGCTTTCCTATATTGTCTGACTTCCTATGGCCTAGCAGATAAAGTGGTGACACACTTCAGATAGGGATGAAGAGGATAACTAATCAAAGTTTGGAAGCCAAGCTGCTTGATTTGTTTTGAAATCTTGGACTTCTCAAATTATTTTAGRTGTGAGCCAGGTCTGGCATTAGAGGAGCAGATGGGCTTTATGCCTCCCTGGCTGGAGAGAGGCAGATTAAGGGAGCGAGGCTTTCCAAAAACAGGAGCACGACTTTTGCCAGAAGGACTGCGCCGTGTCAGAAGCTCCCACATCTGTCGGCTATGGTGAGCCCCGRGAGGTATTTGGGAGCAGAGCAGGCTCCTTCTCATGTAAGGGATGGCAGAGCTGCGAAAGCACACCCACACCCCCATCCAGAAGCAATGGGGAGCATCTGGGGGAGGACACAGTTTATCTGGCAGAATTCRTATGGGGGATTATCAATAAACTGCCAACTCTTTATTGTGGAAAATGAGTTATCTCTCCCAGATGTGCTGCAGTGAAACTCCAGCCTGTGAGAAGGAGAAAAAAGCCACTGTCCAGCTATTGAAAAACCTGCTGCACCCTCAATTTACACCCGGCTGCTGCTGTAAAGCCCCTGCTATGGGATTAGCTGTGGTCCCCACAGCGTTACGGGACAGACCTAGGCACGTCCTCGCTGRCATCTGGAAGGAGTCCCCTGCCCCGCTGGGAACAGGCACCGGCAGCGACCCCTCACCAGGCTGAGCTGCCTCCCTGCARAAAACGAGGCCGTTTGGGGACTGTCGGAAAACTTCTCGAAATTTGGGTGAAAAAGGCAATATCTCCAAATAAGGTGTGAATGAAGAGTCCCATCGGATCGGGCTGCTCTGCCCGGCTCTGCAGCGGGCGTGCAGGGACCTCTTGTGGCAGCTGTGCCCGAGAGCTCCTGTCCCTGCTCTTCTGTACGGCTTCTTTTGGGACAAGCCTGGCCTCCGAGCCTGTGGCACGTGGCTGAATATTTGGCCTGATCTGGTGTCAAGGGACTTGTTTGYAACTGGGCTTGGAAGTCGCCAGCTCCGAAACCGTCCCCAGTTAATGCCATTGCTGCAGAGGAAGGGAGAAAAGGCTGGAAACAGGGCTTGGGAGAAACCACTGCCCAATGGCAAGTCCTGGTAAAATTAAGTAAAATCTGGGCTAAAATTATCTAAAAAGTAGTATTTATGTAGCTGTTGCTAGTGCTGTARCCGTGGGATCAAAGCCCCTGAATCAGAGGCTCAATTAATCATGGTTTAAATTCCTCCCCTGCGGAAGTGGTAGGTAAAAGCTCTCCAGTGTCCAGAAACATTTTAACTATTCCTGTCCCCGACCGGAGCCTGGCCAAATGTTCATCTTTAGAAGAATAACACTGTGAATGGAGGAGCCCCTGGGACAAATGGGGCCAGGCTCGCAGGCATTTCATGGTCTGGGTCTTCTCCCGCAGGCAGGCGAAGGGCAGGGTTGTCACCATGGAARGGGGTAGTTTGGATTTCCAAGGCTAAAACACTGCAGATGATTTCTCATTAGGAATCATCTCTCTACAATTTTATACTACAATTAATTGTTAAATGATTTTCCTCCTCGGTGCCCTGAGCAGGCTGGCATCTCTCCAAGGCATGTCTCCCTTTCCTTGGCATATCTTATGCTAAACAGAAATGTCTTTGCATTTGGCCTTCTCAGTAACAGATTAGCCTATGTGATCCTTCAAGTCCTAATACATGAGATTATTTATAATCCCTCAAGCAGTCAGGTCTGCTGATTACTTCAGGCAGCGTCTCCCCGCCCCTTAACCACTGTGAAATCACATTGTCTTGTCCAGCTTTTAAGCAAATTTCTGCAGCACGAACAGATGCTTTTCTATCAGTTGGGACTCTCTCACCCCTCTTCTTCAGATCTGATTTAATTGCTCCCCTCCTCAGTCCCTTCCATCAGCATATTACTCGTTAATGTTTTAGTGTCCATCACCCCAGCCAGGGCAGCGACTGAGAGCTCGGTCTCCACACATTTTCTGTTTCAGCAAGGAGAAAGTAGAAGATTTCATCCGAAATTAATACCTCAAAGGAGAGGCAGAGTTTGACATTAATCAGTGTGTACACGGTGACTCATCCCATCTGCAGAAGAGAACCAAGGTCTGTGCAGCAGCCACGCTTCTGGTGGAGACATCAAAAAGCAACAAGGGAGCGATCAAATTATGGGAAGCTGGAAAAGCAGCATAGTTGTAGGATGGAACTAATGACATTGTGGGTACAGGATCCTGAATTCCCACAAACGCCRGACAGCAGAGCTGGGGTATCCCAGACTTTGGGGAGCTCCTCTCGGGACCAGGCATGGGACAGGGGGATTGAGGACAACAGTGCAATGGGCAGAGCATTTTTTTTGGCAGGGCAATCAGACCTTTTTGCTTGCTTGAGGTGCAATCAGACCCAGCGGTGTGCGTCTGTGGGGGTCCTTACCCAGGGTGAGGGACGGCTCTCCAGCACAGTGCAATGGTGCAAGAGCCTCACTGGCATCACGTGCCGGGGATACTTTGGGGCGAAGGACCACCGGCCGCAGCACCTCACGGGTGAGGTGTTCAGCCACCCGGTGCCACCGAGGTGGAGGAGGAACCTCAGGGGAGTGAGGAAGGTGTCCCCAGCTCCAGCACGGTGACGGGACACCCAGGTCCCCGCTCCGTGGCACGCTTCCAGCTGGCTTTCGGGCTGGCCATCATTCCTGCCACACCATGCCCGGGGAAGGCTGACGCACACCCCGGGGTGCTCATTTCCCACTCCCCCCTCTCCCTGAGTCACGCTCCGAGGGGAAGCGCTGCCCCTGCGCGTCTGCGTGGGGGGGACGCGGGAAATGCCAGCGCCAGCAGCGGGGCGGCCCCCGCAGCCCACCCGGCCCTTCCCTGCGGGGACGATGCTCGCTGTTCCCCCCCCCCGCCCGGATCGCGCATCACCGGCCGGGGCAGGGCGCTGCCGGCACGGCGGGCGCTCGGGGCGGTGGCGGGGCGGTGGCGGGGCGGTGCCGGTGCCCGGGGCGGTGCCGGTGCCCAGGGCGGTGGCAGGGCGGGTCCCAGGACCGGGCGAGGCGGAGCCGTCGGGCAGCGCGGCCGGTGCCCATGGGAGCCCGGGGGAAGCTGCGGGCCGGTGGATGCCCATGGCTTTCAGCCCAGGGTTGCTGGTAGTGGCCGGTTCCTTCGCCGCCTTCCGCCTGCTGAACCGGGGGCTGGAGCGGCTGGTGCCGCCGCCGCCCTCGGCCCGGCGCAACCGCTGGAAGTGGCGCAACATCTGGACGTCGCTGGCGCACAGCGTGCTCAGCGGCGGCGGGGCGCTGGCCGGGTGAGCGGCCCGGGCACCGGGGAGCCCCGGAGGGCACCTGGGGCTATGGGGGGGCACCGGACTATTGGGGGGGACCGGGGGCACTAGAGGGGAATGGGGGCGTCGAGGGGCCCCGACGGGAACCTGCGGCCAGGGGGGCACCGAGGGAGATTGAGCCCACCGGGGGAGGGGGGAGGTGTTGGGGGACCCTGAGGAGCATTGGGGAGGGTGTGGACCTGGAAACTGGGGGGCACTGAGAGATGGAGGCGGGATCAAGGGGCACAGGGGGACCGAGAGGCACTGGGGCAGCAGGGGAGAGGGAGACTCCGTGGAAACTGGGGGGCACTGAGAGATGGAGGAGGGATCAAGGGGCACAGGGGGACCGAGAGGCACTGGGGCAGCAGGGGAGAGGGAGACTCCGGGGGAAAGAGGAGGACAGGGGTGGTCATGGGGGGATCAGGGGAACAGGAGGGCTCCAGGGGCATGGGGTCAGCAGCACCAGGTGGCCACCAAGGACACTGGAAGGGAATTGGGGGACCAGAGGCACTGCCTGGCACTCACAGCCCCTCTCCTTACAGGTTCTGCCTCCACCCCGGGCTGTCTGAGGACCTGGTGGGCACGCACCCGCCCGGGGCACACAGCCTGGTCGCAGTGTCTGTAGGTGAGGTGSGGGGGAGTGGGCTGCCCCCTGTTCTGCCCCCCGGGGGGTCTCCAGGGGCTCCTCGGTGCCTGACACCAGCCCCTCAAGCCACGTCGCGGGCAGCGATGTCTCAGGCACCCCAGACAATCGCCCTATTCTTGGCAAAGGACAGTGGCTCCTTTCTGTCCCACGGCACCCGCAGCCAGGAGGTACTGGGCACCAGGCTGCCCGCCACCATCCTCATGGGGCAGCCAGGGCTTGGAGCATCCCAAAAGTGCCCATGATAGGGGGTCGATGCAGATCCCCCCAAAGCCTGGAGCTAAACCTGCCAGTGTGGAGGCCAGGAGCTTTGAGTCCTGTGGCTGTGTGAAGCCTTTCCTCCTCCCTCCCCTTRTCACCTTCTTGCAGATCTGTCACCAGCCCTGTGGTCAGTGCTAACAGGCTTCACGGCATGGCTACAGCTCAGCAAGGAGGTTTGAGTATCTAAAATACCAACATGGGGTTGGTTTGGTGCAGCTGTTAAGGGCTCCAGGCTGAAAGGATGTGGGGTGGGATCCGATCCTGGGACAGTAACAYGGGTGAGGGTCCACGTGCTGCCTTCGATCTCACCCTTCTCTGGGGGCAGATCTAAGTGATCAGTTAGTGTCTCTCCCTAGGAGCATGTCCTACAGAGTGATTGCAGGAGGGACCCAAAACACAGCAATTCCCTTCTGCTGTGTGTGATCCTGCTCTGTGCGTGATTCACCACCCACCCAGGGCTTGGGCTGAGCTGTGGCCATCACTTCCCCAGAGGGGCTGCTCAGCCCAGCCAGGTGCAGAGCCTGCTGGGGGGGGGGGTGTCCCTTGGCACAGCCCTTCCTGGCCCCRCTTCTTTGCTCACAGCCTCTCTGTTCCCAGGTTATTTCCTTGAAGACTTTGTGGACATGTTGTGCAATCAGAAACTTCACCAGTCCTGGGAGCTGCTCTTCCATCACTCTGTGGTGAGTCCACTGGCCGGCATCCGAGGGGCAGACGCCGGCACTTGTGCCACCAGGGAGGCTGGGGGATCTGCTGTTGCTAGTGTGGGTGTTTGCTACCTGTTACAAAATCTGATTTTTCTGCCTGGAGAGAGGAGACCGGCAGCCCAGACAGCAGGGCTCAGAGGTCCTCTTGGTCCTGTGGGACTCGTGTATTCTTCCAGGGTCTGCAGAAAGGCACCCGAAGATGGCGTAGCAAAAAAAACCCCAAGTGCGCAGAGTAGGAGGACAGAGAGCTGGGCCAGGAGGCTGATCCGTAACAGTGGTGTGGACAGGCAGCGAGTGACCCAGGTGTCCCCGCCAGCACAGGCGAGCAGCTCGGCTCCTGCCGGCTCTCAGCCAGTTGAGCAGCTGCCAGGAAGGGCTGCACATCGCCTCCTTCCACCTCCCGCTCCCCGGGGTGCTTTCCTCTCATTCGTGTCAGGGCCGTGGCCATGGGGCTGGGATGGCTGGAGCAGCCGTGGTGCAGGAGCCCCACATCAGTACCYTCTGCCTCCCGTGCTCCTGGCTGCGCCCAGCGTGGGTTTCTCTTTGATCGCCTCCGACGTCCAGATGCCGGAGCATTGTGGATGCTGCAGGGCAGGGGAGTGGCACAGCCGGGAGCTGAGCAGCAGAGATGCTCTGGGGTGCAAGGGAGGCACCCCAGAGRGGTCTGCTGGGCCTGGGGATGGGGGACAGGGACGGCGCTGGGACCTACCTGGGAYGAGGCGGGGGAGGCAATGGTCGGACAAGCCCTGCGGCTCTGCCGGCTGCTGCTCGTGAGTCAAAAGGTCATCTCCACAATAGAGCTAATTCAGGCCAAGACAGTGACTTAACGAGCAGGGAGCAGATAATCTCATTAAAAAGCCAATACAGAGAACAGCATTAATGGTATAAACTGAAGAAAGGACTGAGTGTACTAAAGCACAGGCAGGCATAGCCTGTCCCCCCACCYGGCAGGGAGGATGCGGGGCAGGAATCGCGCCCGCTCTGCCCCCAGCAGCCCCATCCTCTGCATCCAGCAGCCCCAGGGTGCTTCATGCCAGGCTYGGGGCATCCCACGGGGCTCTCTGATGCACCCAAGCCACTTAATCCCTGCAGCGTGCCTGGCCTGGGGAGAATCCCTGAGCTAGCAGCAACCATAGCCCTGAGCTACATGCCTCCCTTTCTGGCCCATTCAGCTGTTCACTGCGTGGGGTAAACCTGCTGGGCCACAACCAACTGCATTCCCCAGGCCACAAAAGCAGGGTTAGGTTTGACTGCTCTGTCTCCTTTGCCAACCTGGAGTTTATAGAAGTGTTTCCCTCTCCTCTCACTGGAAAAAAAAAMCACTCAGGTTTCATGCAACAGTGGGGAGGTTTTATCTCGTGCCCGAGGCTGCAGCGCTGGCTGGAGGCTGCAATGCTGCAGAGATAGGTGTGGGGTGATGATCAGCGGTTTGGCACTGCCGTGATAACTGTTTCCACCTCTGCTCCACGCTGTGCCCAAGCATGGAGAGCTCCGGCTTGCAGCAGCKGAGAGCAACCAGCTCCCAGGCTCAGCCTCTCTTCTTTCTCTTTCCCAGGTGATTGTCTGCTTTGGTATTGCAGTGCTGCTCCATCAGTATGTCGGGTTTGCCCTCGTGGCTTTACTGGTGGAGATTAACTCCATCTTCCTCCACCTGCGGCAGATCCTGCTCATGGCCAACCTGGTGCACACCACCTGCTACCGCCTCAACAGCATCATCAACGTGGGCACCTACGTGGTCTTTCGCATCGCCACGCTGGCCTGGATGACTCACTGGCTCTTCCTCAATCGGGAGAACATGCCCCCGGCAACGTATGCTGTAGGCACGGTGGGCATGGCAATCATGACACCCATGAACATCATCCTCTTCTACCGCCTGCTGCGTAGTGACTTCTTCAAGTCCAGCTGGGACATGCAGCGGGAGAAGGAGCAATAGCCCCCTTCCCCGCAGGGTCCGGGGGATGAGCAGCCCCCMGCCCGTGGAGGAGGACAGCAAAGTGCAGTGGAGGGTGAACATGGTGTTCACGTTGCGTGGAGGGTCCATACTAACAGAGCACCCAGGCTTTCCTTGTGGCTGCAGATCCTGGGCTCTGCACAGCAGAGGAGGTGCTCACGAAGCAGGCACTGGGGCTCTGCTCCCCCCACACCTTTGGATGATGTGGTTGGACAACTGGGAGCTGCTCAGAGAAACCTCAACAGCTCTTGCGGCTCCCCGAGGCACCGCTGAGATGAGAAGGGAGCAGAAGAGCACTGTTTCCCCACTGCTCTTCTGGACATCCAAGCACCACAGTCTGTTTCTAACCCTTTCGGTGCTGCAGCCCRCAGCGTCCCATCAGCCAGAGGACACTGTGCTCAGCCCTGTATTCTCTGTGGCACTTCCCACGGGAGCACCACCAGGCAAGAGAAGCTCCAAGGCTTTGCCTTTGAGGCCAGGGCCGGTAAAAGCCAAATCCTGCACTCATGAGTCCTCCCCAAGGAGATTGTCCCAGGTGGGTGATGGAGGGAGAGGCTGAGACCTGTCTGGGTGGGATGCTGCCCGCCGTGGGGACCAGGTCGGGGGCAGAGCAGTGGGCAGCGGGTGCTGCGGTGCTGTGCTCAGGGACAGGCGGCCAACTTCTGACAACTGGAGCTTTTTCCGTGTTGTTTTGTTCCCATATGTGTTAAGTGCCCATAAATGAGTGTGGGAGAGCGTGAGTCGCTGGCCAGGATGATGCTATATGTGATGGTCACTTCCCACAGATGCGGGGTTTTCAGGCATAGGCATCTATTAGGATTTAGGCATCTATTAGGAATGAAAAGTTCTGCTGCAGAGCCCAGTGTAATGCTCTTACCCAGCAGCAAGAGCTCTTACTAACACGAGCTTTTAATAAATGGCTTCAAATGAAATGGCTTGAGGGGAAGGGGCTTAGAGGGAAACAGGGACTCAGCATCCCAGCCTGCTCCAGGGGTGCCACTGCTTAGCACAGTGCTTCTTATCCTATGTCTCCCTGCCGCGGAGTGAAAATACACTGTGCCCTGGCACAGTCTACCTCTCTTGGGTTTTTTTTTCCCCCTCTCCTTTCTATGGAGGAAGATGAAGGTTTCTCCTGTTCCTGCTGACGCTCTCCTCCCCTCCTAGGCAAGGGGAGGCTGCGCTTTCCTTGGGGCTGGCAACTGGGAGGCTAAATGGTGGCAGGACTGGTGCCAGCTCCCGCCGTGGCTCTGCCTTTAGCCCTGCCGCACTGAGCCGCTTGCGACCTGCGGGGTTAGGAACGTGCTGGCTGTGAAATAGGGCAGGCTGCAGGCAGAGCACGTGGCTTCGCTGCTCTCATTCCTGATGCTGGATGCCAGCTTTCAGCAAAGCTAGGATCCTTGTGGTTCGCTCTGCCTGTCCCTGGAGGCTTCCTAGGACAAGGAATCACAATTTTTTAAATTTTTTTTTACTCCACACTTTCTTTTCCCCACCCRTTCTCACACACTGAACTGTTCCCCAGCAGCCCAGCACCGTGTATAAAAGCAAGATCATCCCACTCAGGGTTACATGTACCAGTTTTGAGAAATCCACTGGATTTGTCGTGCTTTCTGTGTGGCAAATAACCTTTAACTCAAAATCTCTCAMTTGGTTGGAAAAGCTGGGGGACTGGCTGAAACAACGTGCTGCTCGGAGTGGGCGGCACTTGTTTCGAGGAGGAAAATAAGGGAGCAGACACGTTTCTGCCTGGGCAGGGAAAGACGAGCGATGCATGTGGGCAGTGGGAGGCTGGAGACAACTCATGGCCAAAGCCGCTTACGTTTCTATTTGTGGAGAGCGCAGGGAGGCTTGCAGGTGCTGGAGAAACCTACTCCGTGTTTGGGTTTGTCACCTCGAGCAGTGGTTACGTATGTGCCTGCGTGCCGCTCGTGGCTCCTAGCTGGAGCGGAACCGGCAGCCAGGGCTTTCTCTTTGGTTTGACCCATTTACACCCMGTTTTTCAGGAGCTGCTCCGCCGATCCCTGCCCTTAGCACAGCCTCTGCACCCGCTCAGCAATGCTGGCTCTGTCCTCCAGCCTCTGCCCACACCAGGGACCCTTCTCAAGGCCTGGATTGTGTTACCGCATTCCTGCCGTCACGTGGATGTCGTGTACCCCGGGCACGCGGGGTTGAGGGCCCGGGAAGCCTGTTTTGGGACCCTCTAATCRGACGTGATTTTCCCACAGTGCTATGGTGGGATAAGCAGCGGCTTTGCAGCTCGCTGCGGCCGGATGCGGGGGTACCCTGTGCTTGTCCCTCTTGATGAAATAYGCCACAGCCTTGGCTTGAAGGGCTTTGGGAAGGGACCTGCCCCTCTAATCCCCCTGTACGGGGGTTCACGGGGCTAGAGGGAGCATTTCCATCAGGGAATTACTTGCCAGGGGGCAACTGCCACCCACCCACACCCCCTTCAGCCCCGTCCCACATCCCAGGAACCAGGATCTCCTCCAGCACAGGCCCCTCTCCCCATAGGGACCCCTCAGGGACCCCTCGCCCTGCCGAAGCCCCAAGGCTTGCCCGGACTGCCTGCCTGGCTGCAGGGTGGCCCGTGGCGACATGTTGAGCCCGGACCTCGCGTTTKCACAGGGCACTGGGCGAGCACCGAGGGCCGGGGGGCAGCTGCCGGGGAGGGGGTGGGCAGGGGGCACTGAGCGTCCGGCTACTTGCTGAGGCGTTAAGGGCCGTAGTGCGGCCATGGGGGCGGTGCTGGGGCGGGGGGAGGCGTCGCTCCCCGGGGGCTCTGGGGTGCAGCGTCCTCCGGCCCCGCCTGGGGCCGTGGGGTGGGCCCAGGCCCGGGGCGGGGAGCACAGTCCCTGGGAGGGGGGATACGGGGGGTGGCCGAGGTGGGCACTGCCCCCACGGAGGGGTCATTACAGGCCCACGCCGCCCCACGGGGGATCCCCCACGCCGTCCCGCGGAGGGCCCCCCCTGCAAGGCCCCACGGGGGGGGTCCGGCCCCACACGGGCCCCCCTCGGGCCCCCCTCGGGCCCCCCTCGCCCCGGGGCGCCGCCTGCCCCCCAGCGCCCGCTACAGGTATCGTGGGCCGATCTGCGCCACACGTTGTCCAATCAGAGCCGGCGCCGAGCTGTCACCGTTGCCTCTCCGCCAATCGAAAGCAGCGAAGGCCGGGCATCCCACCGGAAGTGTACTCCAGRCACAACTTCCTTTCCTCCTCCGCCCTTCGTCCCACCTCCTGCCCCCTCCTCCGCGTTCTGATGGGCTGCGCCTGCTGTCTCCGCGGCTGTCCAAAAGCTGATTGGACAGCCCACCTGGCTGCACGCCCCGCCCACATCCGGGTCTCTGAGGCGCGGTGGCGACGGCGCTGGGCCGCCATTGTGGTGGGGAAGCGCGGGGCGTCGCGGCAGCCGGTGAGGGCGGGCGGGGGGCGATGGGGGCCCGGGGGTGGGCGGGGGGTGCCGCTGGGGATGGCGGGGGAGAGACCCGGGGTGGCCCCGTCCTCGCCCTGAGCCCCTCTCTACCCCCGCAGGTGCGTCGCCATGGCCGCCGTCTTCCCGTACCGCGGCGGCTGCGCCCCGGTGCCCAGCCCGCTGGCGCCGCTGCCCGACTACATGTCTGAGGAGAAGCTGCAGGAGAAAGGTGGGTACGGCCGGTCCCTGCACCCCCATCCTCCCGAGCGGGACCGGGCCTGACCCCGCCGCCTCTCTGTCCCTGCAGCCCGCAAGTGGCAGCAGCTGCAGGCCAAGCGCTATGCGGAGAAGAGGAAATTCGGCTTCGTGGACGCGCAGAAGGAGGACATGCCCCCCGAGCACGTCCGGAAGATCATCCGCGACCACGGCGATATGACCAACAGGAAGTTCCGTCACGACAAGCGCGTCTACCTGGGGTAAGGGAGCCCCTCGCTGTGTGACATGCGGGGAGCCGAGCGGAGTCCTCCGCTGCCTTGTCAAAGCTCCTCGTTGATCATTGCAGGGAAAGCCCCTTCTCCAAAGGGCTTTCTGTGTCAGTTRTGCATAGAAAGCAGCATAGTAGCTCGATGGGATAATTAGTTGCACTAGGGTAGCAATGCAGAAGAGGATAAGCAAAGGAAGTTGTTGCCTTGAGTTTATGAGAAAAACATTACTCTGGATAACACATTGTCTTAGAAGAAGTTGGGGAGGGAGTATGAAGTAGCCAGCATATGTTTTTTGCAAGATTAAGAAGTATCATGAGTGCTTCTTTGCTGTTTGGGTTCATGCACATCATGATCCATTGCACTAACTTACCGCTACCCATAAAAACTCCAGAAACTCATATGAAATATTTCGTTTTCGTTTGTAACATTCTTAATGTGTAACAATGCCTTGAAGCCAAACCAGTAGAAAAATTCTTGGTAGTGCGATGCATGAAGCACAAGGATAGAATAGGAAGTTTGTGGATTTGTCACTGGAGGCTTTTATAAACAGGTTAGATGAGCAGTTTTCAGGAGTGAAAGGTGTAGAGGTAATTGGGCTTGTGGCAGATGGATGGYTATTCTCTTGAGATCCCTTCCAACCCTGATTTTCCTTGATTTCTGATTGTAGTGCTTTGAAGTACATGCCTCATGCTGTTCTGAAGCTCTTGGAGAACATGCCCATGCCCTGGGAGCAAATCAGAGATGTTCCGGTCTTGTACCATATCACAGGCGCCATCTCTTTCGTGAATGAGATTCCCTGGGTCATAGAGCCGGTGTACATTGCTCAGTGGGGGTAAGTGCTTTCTTCCTTCGCCCGGGTGGGAACTTGTGAGCAAACACTTGTGCATCCACAACAAAAGCGATCTTTAACGGTCTCTGGGTTTCTGCCAGGTCGATGTGGATTATGATGAGGCGAGAGAAGAGGGATAGGCGTCACTTCAAGAGGATGAGATTCCCCCCGTTTGATGATGAAGAACCCCCTCTGGATTATGCTGATAACATCCTGGATGTGGARCCCCTGGAAGCCATTCAGCTTGAGCTGGATCCAGAGGAGGATGCCCCTGTGCTGGACTGGTTCTATGACCACCAGCCGCTGAAAGACAACAGGAAGTATGTGCCTCTCTGGTAGCACAATTCACTGGGAGAGGGGAAAAACAAATGCACTAAATAAATTACCTATACAYAGCAGTATATAAGCTTTGGTTGTGTTATGCTGGGCTACAGGTGATGTTGATAGGGAGAGAAAAACCTTCCCTCGAGGATGGGAGGGAGAACCTGATTGTTGTAAAGCTGTATCTGTTGCCTTCAGCATCCAGCGAGGGCAAACAAGGCTTTTCTGTCCRGGAGCGCCGCTGCCCAGTTAACTGCTAAAACTCTGATGTTTCTTACCACGCCATAAAGATGACAATCTGGATTATCTAGTTGGAATTTGAATTGATACTTGCTACTTGCAAATTGATACTTAGCACTTGCTAAGAGTGCACAGATGTGTATCAGTTTGGATATGGAGGAGGAGAGGAACTGGAGCAGTCAGTGTTTTCTGGGCAGATGTAGTCCATAGTGGTCTTCAGCAGTCCTGCAACCTTCCTTTCTGTCTAGAGGGGGCCACGTGTTAGCTGTCCTTAATATCTTCAGCAAATGATGGGCGATGAAAGGTGTTTGGTTATTTCTGGTCCTTTGGTAAAGGCCCAGTTGTCTTCTGGCTGCGTAGTGAGTGTCTGTGCTTTGTTCTTTTGCAGGTATGTAAATGGTTCAACGTACCAGCGTTGGCAGTTCACTCTCCCGATGATGTCCACGCTGTACCGGCTGGCCAATCAGCTGCTCACTGACCTTGTGGATGACAACTATTTCTATTTGTTTGACCTGAAAGCATTCTTTACCTCCAAGGCACTGAACATGGCTATTCCTGGAGGTCCCAAATTTGAGCCTCTTGTTAGAGACATCAATCTTCAGTAAGTGTTGGGTTTAGGAGCAAAGATAAGTGGTTATCTGGGAAAAGGGCTGGGAAGGTTAATGTGTTATCAAGTGTCTTGCCTCGGGTGMGCTATTCCTGGGTGTTCGCTCTCTTCAGCGTTAAGTCTGTGATGTGCTTGCTGCTTTAGACACTGGATGGTTGTTAGTGGGAAGAGAGGGCTAAAGGAAGAGCGCTGATATCATGTCTTCAGTCAAAAATGTTTGCCTTTCTGTCCCCCTGAATGCTCATACAACAATTTCTTTTTGTCTCATTTGAAGGGATGAAGATTGGAATGAATTTAATGACATCAACAAAATTATCATCAGGCAGCCGATCAGGACAGAGTACAAAATCGCTTTCCCGTACCTGTACAATAACCTGCCACACCATGTCCACCTGACCTGGTAAGTGCGGCAGCCTCAAGAGCAGGGAGAGGAGGGGAAAGCTGTCGGGATGCTCTAATACATCTTGTGTCTTGTAGGTATCATACTCCAAACGTCGTTTTCATTAAAACAGAGGATCCTGATCTYCCAGCTTTTTACTTCGATCCACTGATCAACCCCATTTCACACAGACATTCTGTCAAGGTGAGTCACTGTGCAAGAGAGCCTGTGATAAACCCTAYGTGTGGAGGTGATGGGGCTTTAGCATCTTGTTTGTAACCTTGTTTCTGACAGTGGCACACGYGCATGGATATTTCAGGAGAAAGCAATAGCCATTTCACAAAAAAAACCCCACAGTTGTCACTTGTAGTCTTTTTCTACTTCTGGAGTTGCAGAAAGCTGTCTCCTTTGGTCTGTGTAGGATAAAGCCCAATGCGTAATTAACAGTGTTATTTTAGAGTCTTCTGRTAGGTTATTTATCTTTTTGGTTGCCCTTGATGTATTCGTGGAGCTGACGCCTCCCTTGAGTTACCTCCGTAACACCTTAGCTCGGGGTCTAGTAGCCAGAGTTTGCCTTGTAGAGCGCTTTTTGCTTCTCTGATGCTCAGCACTGTCACGCTTCTTCCGTGAGAGGAAATAAATGCTTTTTCTCGGTTAACTCGGAAAACTGAGCTGAAGCAACCAGGAAACAGATGTTGTGTGGTGTTTCTGCATTTCAGAGTCAGGAACCGTTGCCTGATGATGATGAAGAGTTTGAGTTGCCAGAGTTTGTGGAACCTTTCCTGAAGGATACCCCGCTCTACACAGATAACACAGCCAATGGCATTGCCCTGCTGTGGGCCCCACGGCCCTTCAACTTGAGGTCTGGGAGGACTCGRAGAGCTCTTGATATCCCACTGGTCAAGAACTGGTGAGTTCTTTCCTGGGAGAAAAGGTGTTCTAATGATTGTGACATTATTATCTTGTTACAATGAAAATAAAATAAAGAGATCCTGTGGTGACTGGTTTCTGGAGATTTTTAGGAGGCTTTCTGGAGGCTCATTGTTTTCTAAGGAATGTGAGTTATCTGAAAAATTGAAATATGGTTTACCCCTAGGTATCGTGAGCACTGCCCAGCAGGCCAGCCAGTGAAAGTGCGAGTCTCCTATCAGAAGCTACTGAAATACTATGTYCTGAATGCGCTCAAGCACAGACCCCCCAAGGCCCAGAAGAAGAGGTAAGTGGGGCGTCTGTTCGGTGGGGAACTGCTGATCTGTGCAAGGAATTCAGCTGATGATATTCTCCGCTCTCTCCAGGTACCTGTTCCGCTCCTTCAAGGCTACGAAGTTTTTCCAGTCAACGAAGCTGGACTGGGTGGAAGTAGGCCTGCAGGTGTGTCGCCAGGGCTACAATATGCTGAACTTGCTGATCCACAGAAAGAACCTGAACTACCTTCACTTGGATTACAACTTCAACCTGAAGCCTGTGAAGACCCTCACCACTAAGGTATTTGTTCATGTGCTACTTTACTCAAGAGTAAAGTTTACCTGAAGCTTGTTAAGTAGCTAGTGTGATAAGACAGGCTACAGTGCCTCAACTGTTCAGTTGTTGTACAGACTGACTGAATTGGAGCTGTTTCACTCTTATATAACATTGTTACATAAATTCTGGATTTTTGTCTCTTCCAGGAAAGGAAAAAATCTCGTTTCGGTAATGCTTTCCATCTGTGCCGAGAGGTTTTGCGGCTGACTAAGCTGGTGGTGGACAGCCACGTCCAATACAGACTTGGAAATGTGGATGCATTTCAGGTAGGCTCAATTTTTTATTTTTTTTTATTTTTTTTTTTTTTATAGGTGAGGAGGGGAAGTGAGGGGAGGAGTGGAGTAGCTGGGTGGTCTTGTATAGGATGCACAAAATGACTGAATGTTGCAGTATTACGGAGAAGAGGGGGAACAATGAAAGCGTGCAGCGTTGCGTGAAATTCTACATCTAGCCTAGTTTATAAGAATTGATCATTGTCTGAGTCAGTGTTAGGAGCTTTGTATGGCCTAATACGCTCTGCTCCTGGCTGCAAAATAAACCTGGCTTCTTGAGGCAATGTATGTAGTGTTTATTGTTGTCTCTGACTGTGCTCCCTGTGTTTCAGTTGGCAGATGGCTTGCAGTACATCTTTGCCCATGTGGGTCAGCTGACAGGAATGTACCGATACAAGTACAAACTGATGAGGCAGATTCGTATGTGCAAGGACCTGAAACATCTCATCTACTACAGGTTTAACACAGTAAGTTTTGTATTTCCACGTGATAGTGACCCCATATAAACTGAGCAAAAAAGGGAGGGATTCTGGAGTATCAGTAAGTGACCTGCTGTTACCAGGTCTCTCTTCTTCCAGGGGCCTGTGGGCAAAGGTCCTGGCTGTGGCTTCTGGGCTCCAGGCTGGAGAGTATGGCTGTTCTTCATGAGGGGCATCACGCCGCTGCTGGAACGCTGGCTGGGGAATCTGCTGGCCAGGCAGTTTGAAGGTCAGCACGTGGTGTAAATCTTGGACGTGGGAGGAATGTGTGGTAAAGATTAATACTGCTTACTTGCCAGCTGGAGCTCCAGTTTTCTGCTCCAAGTGGTGGTCTGTATCCGTGCTCCATGTCAATCCCAAGAGCTGTTGACGGGTTTAGAGCTCTTACGAGACCAGTGCCCCCAGAACAGGTTCCAAATGACAGTGGGATTCCCTGCTCCGTAGCTCTCTGGGATCCATAGCCTCCTAATCGTCTACTCCAAACTCATCAGTGATGTTATGGCAGTGTAATTTCTTCGGACATCTTGCACCTCTGTGCAAGAGACTCCTGTATTAGGAGTCCTGCCCAGTAATGTCTTGAACTGCTGAARTATTTTGCTTTTGCAGGCCGTCACTCAAAGGGTGTAGCAAAGACTGTCACGAAGCAGCGTGTGGAGTCTCACTTTGACCTGGAGCTGAGGGCAGCCGTTATGCATGACATTCTGGACATGATGCCAGAAGGAATCAAACAGAACAAAGCCAGAACCATCCTTCAGCATCTGAGCGAGGCTTGGAGGTGCTGGAAGGCCAATATCCCCTGGAAGGTAAGTCTCTCGCTTGGCTTTTTGATTCAATTTTAACATCTCACAGGTAGAACTGCTCTTGTGAAGGTTCCCACTCCYGCTTCCCTCACGTTACTGTCCCTCCCCAGGTGCCAGGGCTGCCAACTCCTATTGAGAACATGATCCTGAGGTACGTGAAGGCAAAAGCTGACTGGTGGACAAATACAGCTCACTACAACAGGGAGCGGATCCGTCGGGGTGCCACTGTGGACAAAACCGTCTGTAAGAAGAATCTGGGCCGGCTGACCAGGCTCTACTTAAAAGCTGAGCAGGAACGGCAGCATAATTACTTGAAGGTACTTCTGTCCTGCCTGAGGTTGCCCAAATTGGTGCTATTTTCGTAGGGAAGYTTTCACTGATTAACGCTGGTGTTGTGGTTCTGCAGGATGGGCCTTACATCACTGCGGAAGAGGCTGTTGCTGTGTACACAACCACGGTGCACTGGCTGGAAAGCAGGAGGTTCTCACCCATTCCCTTCCCCCCACTGTCCTACAAGCATGACACCAAGTTGCTCATATTAGCCCTGGAAAGGCTGAAGGAAGCTTACAGGTAAGCAGTGGGAAGTGATTGTGTTCTGCAGAGGCAGACATCTGCACTGGGAAAGGCTGCTGAAGCTATTTTGTTCTATCCATTTTTCCTGGAATTGAGTATTCCGTAAAACTTACCCTGATGGACTGGTAAAAGCTGTAGGTTGTGGTACTGCCAAGGTTGACTGGGGGGTTCTTCATGGACTCGGCCCCTTGGGGCAAAAAACAATGCCATACTTCTAAACGGGGATGTGGATTGTGAAGAGTTGCAGATCTCTTCTTGATCCGCTTGGTTGAACGGTATCTTTCATCAGTTTAATGCAGTGGCCATCAGTTTGTTCATGCTTAGGTGTGTGAGCTGGTCTTTCTCGCTTTCAGTGTGAAATCTCGCCTGAATCAGTCGCAGAGAGAGGAGTTGGGCTTGATTGAACAGGCTTATGATAATCCTCACGAAGCTCTGTCCAGAATCAAACGACACCTTTTAACTCAGAGAGCCTTCAAGGAGGTAAGTGTCCTGGTGAAAACCAGACCATGCTAAAAGTTACGCTGCATTCAGGAACTAAATGGCACTGAGACTTTGTGCTCTTTGTCAGCTATGAGCGTCAGTTTTGCCTCTTCTTTTTTAGGTGGGTATTGAATTCATGGATCTCTACAGCCACTTAGTTCCTGTTTATGATGTTGAGCCCTTGGAGAAAATCACAGATGCTTATCTGGATCAGTACTTGTGGTATGAGGCCGATAAGCGACGACTCTTCCCTCCATGGATCAAACCTGCTGACACTGAACCTCCTCCACTGTTGGTGTACAAGTGGTGCCAAGGTTAGCGGGGTCTTGTATTCCGTGCAAAAATAAGTTTTCTTATCAGGAGCTTGCTTCCTACAAGTCCCCTTGGGAGCTGAGTTTTCATATTTGCAACTTGCAGTCAATAGTCATTACAATAAGAGGCTGTATTTTGTAGGTTTATATATATATATATGTATATACTGGAGGAGGAGAACTTCCATAGCGTTTGTGGTTCATTTACATACTTCTGTTCACATTTCTGGTTAGACTGGAAGTACCAGAGGCTGAAAAATCAGACATTACAGGAAATAGCTGACTTCCCGTGCCCAGAAGGGTGCTTCTGCACACTGAGAAAGGCATTTTTGTCAGATAACGTGACAAGCTTGTTTGTCTCCTCAGGCATTAATAATCTGCAAGATGTTTGGGAAACGAGTGAAGGTGAATGCAATGTGATGCTGGAATCTCGATTTGAGAAGATGTATGAGAAGATTGACCTGACGTTGCTCAACAGGCTTTTGCGTCTTATTGTTGATCACAACATCGCTGACTACATGACAGCCAAGAACAACGTGGTGATCAACTACAAGGTAATGATGGCTGTCAGGAAAGGGGGTGTGTGGACTGTAAAATAGAGAGCTTTTGGACCCATGGGGGAGGAGGGTACACAAGACTTGCCAGAGAAATAAGTAATGAGGGAGTAAGAAAACCCTCCTGGGTCCTGCTAAAGAGCAACTGCTCAGATAAAAGATCTCTCATGTATTGTGACAGCCAGGTTCTCACAATTCCCCTTCATTTCCTCAGGACATGAATCATACAAACTCCTATGGGATTATTCGTGGGCTGCAGTTTGCTTCCTTCATYGTCCAGTATTATGGGCTTGTGATGGACCTGCTGGTGCTGGGTCTGCACCGTGCCAGTGAAATGGCTGGACCTCCCCAGATGCCAAAYGACTTCCTCAGCTTCCAAGACATTGCCACTGAGGTGGCCCATCCCATTCGCCTCTTCTGCAGATACATTGACCGTATTCACATCTTCTTCAGGTGAGAGCTCTCTGGGGCCCTGCTTTCCTCAGGTGAACTTTTGTTCCGGCATCTTGCAGCAGTTGCTGTGGAAGTGGGAATTAGTATGCTCCTACTCCAGGCTTTTGTTCCCTTTGCTGAGAARGATCAGGAATATTTGAATTGACAGACTTTCCAGAAGAGCTGGGTGTCCAGATGTCTTGCTCTCTTAGTTTGCTATGTTAGTAGAGGAGAGCTTTTTCTACAGCTTCACTGGACGAGTAGAAAAGCAATGATGTCAAAAGTCCAATTGTTACAGATTTTCCACTGGTAAAGAAGCCTTTTCTGGCTTCCCATCAAGCGGACATAAAATTTTAATGTCTGTTCATGGAGAGATAACCCAAACAGTCATGGGTTGGACTGTGCTAATGCAACTGAAGTCCCCTTCAGTGGGAAGGTACAGGAACCGGATAGTTACCTTCCAACATGCTATGGCTAACAGCCAYCCATAAGCAAGTCCTTGGCTGTCTGGGTGTTCAGAGAAGTTGGTCACATAAMTCCAGGTCCTCTTCTGTACATTTCCAGATTTACAGCAGATGAGGCSAGAGACTTGATTCAGCGGTACCTGACAGAGCATCCAGATCCCAACAACGAGAACATTGTAGGCTACAACAACAAGAAGTGCTGGCCCCGGGATGCTCGGATGCGCCTCATGAAACATGAYGTGAACCTGTAAGTGCTGCAGCCTGGAAAAAACTAGTGGTGGGAGGGTGGGAAAATTGGTTGTAATAAGTAACTGTTGGAGTCTAATAGGCAGGTGCTCGGGAAGGAAAGTAAGAAGAGATGAGGGGTCTCTGCTGTAATTCTGAGTGAGTGATGGGTGTGAGAGACTATAGTGCTAGGAAAGCACTGAGAACTTGCCCAATTTCTATTTCGCTTCAGTAACAGACAGCCTGTCACTGTGCTCATCTTGTTTTTCAGTGGTCGTGCTGTATTCTGGGATATCAAGAACCGTTTGCCTCGATCAGTCACCACAGTACAGTGGGAGAACAGCTTCGTATCCGTTTACAGCAAGGATAACCCCAATTTGCTGTTTAACATGTGTGGGTTTGAGTGCCGCATCTTGCCCAAGTGCCGTACCAGCTATGAGGAGTTCACCCACAAGGATGGTGTCTGGAACCTGCAGAATGAGGTAGGGTGAGGGTTTGACAGGCTGGGAGAGCAGTCCCTGCTTGCCCTGTGCCTGGCATAAAAGCAGGGCTTATCCCTGCTTGTGGAGCGTGCCGAACAGCATGCGTTTGCCAGCTGTGTAGCTGGGACCAGGAGCAGGTAGAGTTAAAATGAACTGGGTATGAACTTTCTTTCCTGGGAGGGATGGGAAATCCTTGCCTGGGKGACCTGAAACTGCAGAGGTGGTGTTCAGCCTCTTCTCTCCCCGTGTTTCATAACTGCCTGATGGCAGGAGCTCACCTTACKGTCTGTATTGGCGAGAGGGCTCCCAGGAGGGAACTGATGGCCTTGTGCTCTTGTAGGTCACCAAGGAGCGCACAGCTCAGTGCTTCCTGCGTGTGGATGATGAGTCTATGCAGAGATTTCACAACAGAGTGAGGCAGATCCTCATGGCATCTGGCTCCACAACCTTCACTAAGGTAAGGTGGGAGGAAGGTGTGTGATAGAGCTTTCTGCAGATGCTTGGAGAACGGGCTGAGAACTGATCCTTTGCTTTCCTTTCTAGATTGTCAATAAATGGAATACAGCTCTGATTGGCTTGATGACATAYTTCCGGGAAGCTGTTGTAAATACTCAGGAGTTGCTTGATTTGCTGGTGAAGTGTGAAAACAAAATCCAGACTCGAATCAAAATTGGTCTGAATTCCAAAATGCCCAGCCGTTTTCCGCCGGTGGTGTTTTACACCCCTAAAGAGCTGGGAGGGCTGGGCATGCTCTCCATGGGCCATGTTCTCATTCCGCAGTCTGACCTGAGGTAAGTTGTGCTGCTTTATCCTAAATGCCCACCTGAGCTGGGTGGTTTGTTAGATACTCTTTCCCATAAAAGTATGTAAGAATGCTAAACCATGCCTTGTTATAGAGATATGTTGCCTTTACAGTAGGTCATGTCAGTGTGACCTGCGAATTCCTATCGCTCCTACCTCACTCTTGTGCCTCTTTGCTGCAGGTGGTCCAAGCAGACAGATGTTGGCATCACTCACTTCCGCTCAGGAATGAGTCATGAGGAGGACCAGCTCATCCCAAATTTGTATCGTTACATCCAGCCGTGGGAGAGTGAATTCATTGACTCTCAGAGAGTATGGGCAGAGTACGCCCTCAAGCGACAAGAGGCTATAGCCCAGAACAGGTATGTTTCCATGCGCAATCGGATCTCTCTGTGTGTGGAGACAGGCAGTGGGGTGAAGTATCGCACTGTCTCAGGCTTCTGGAGACCTTGCTGTGCCCACGGTACATGCTACAGGCCGCCTGCAAAGCTGCCGTCTTACCTCTGGAGGAGGTACGGACTCTGCAAGCCGATAGTACCACCCATGGCACRGTTTGAGGGAAATGGTGTGCCAGGTGGTGCCAGGAAAAGCTGACATCAGRCCCATTTGCAGTTCGTTCTGCACACTTACAAGGGCAGGCTTTCCCTTTTGGCAGAGTATTCGTAGTGATGGCTATAGACACTTTCCTGAGCCTCTTGAGTGCTTGGCATTTGAGAGCAYCTCCTGCCAGACCCCCGAGGTCTGTATTATTTCTGTGATCTCATYACCTGAAATATTCATTAATGCATTGCTATAAAATTGAGAGGTAACAAAGTGTGGGGATTTTTTTCTTCAGGCGTCTGACGCTGGAGGATCTGGAGGACTCATGGGACAGGGGAATTCCTCGTATTAACACCCTTTTCCAGAAGGACCGGCATACCCTAGCTTATGATAAAGGATGGAGAGTCAGGACCGACTTCAAACAGTATCAGGTATTGACTGGGAATTTCTCTGGCTGAGTGTGAGGCTCAGACAAAGTCCTTTCACCTTGCATTATTGCAGGTGCACTTCCGTGTCTGTCTGCTGCAGGAAGAACTTAGAGCCGTGTGTTGGGACTRGTAAAGGCTGTTGAGAACCACATGCTCTAAAATCTGTAGTTAGCCACTTTTGAAGCATTTCAGTAGATTGCAATGTCTTGGGGGAACACCGCGCTTAGCGCAACTGAGTATTAAGAAATCAGTTCTGGAGAGGGGAAAAAAGGTTCCAAAACAAACATTCCAAAAAAAGTTTTAATAACAGTGGAAAAATTTATTATTTAAAGCCTCTAATGGTGGCTCTGAAGAAGGCCAGTCCCTGAAAGATAAAAACATCATCTTAGATTCTACCCAGTCTGAATTGCATAGTGGTACTGACTGAACTCATGTTGTAGATGAGCTGTGTCCTCCCGGACTGAGGGCATGAGGCTTTTTACTTGTTAGCTGACATCATCATCTYGGTTCCTACAATTAGTGCAGCCAGGTTAAATGATCGGAATACAAAGCTGCTCACTAGCGCGCTGTTGTCTCCAGGTCCTGAAACAGAACCCGTTCTGGTGGACGCATCAGCGCCATGATGGCAAACTCTGGAAYCTGAACAACTACCGCACAGATATGATCCAGGCACTTGGTGGAGTGGAAGGAATCCTGGAGCACACTCTCTTCAAGGGCACTTACTTCCCCACGTGGGAGGGTCTCTTCTGGTAAGAGAAACCTTGACGTGGCCTTGTCTTGCAAACTGGAGCTTAGTGGTGTACCAGGGGTCATCCTTGGCTCAAGCTGTACTGATTCGGTTGAGCCTTTTCCGTTTCTCAGTCATCACTTGAACACACTGTATAGTTCAGTTGTGAGGGCACCTGGGATTGGACTATAACTGAACTTCAGCATGCAAATCCACGGAAATTTCTTTGCATGAAACAATCTTCCCCGCTCCCGGTGTGTGTGTTCCCTGCCTCTATTATATGTGGCACATGGCAGTCAGTGGAGATGAGGGACAYCTTATGCAATTGATTGTCTGCCCTTTCTAGGGAGAAGGCCAGTGGCTTTGAGGAGTCCATGAAGTGGAAGAAGCTGACGAATGCCCAGAGATCGGGTTTGAACCAAATTCCAAACAGAAGATTCACCCTGTGGTGGTCTCCTACCATTAACAGAGCYAACGTAAGTATCTGGAGTTTGTACCTGTAGAAACGTCCACTAATTGAGAGCAGTTAATTGATCTAACTAATTCTTCCAGAACATCTCTTACAGGTGAACTAAACCTCCTTAAGAGTAGCTGTTTTCTRAACTTCATCAGTTGTGCTGTTGCATGTTCTCACAGCTGCTTTTCCTTTGCAGGTATATGTTGGGTTTCAGGTGCAGCTGGATTTGACGGGCATCTTTATGCACGGCAAGATCCCCACGCTGAAGATTTCTCTCATTCAGATTTTCCGAGCTCACTTGTGGCAAAAGATCCATGAGAGCATTGTCATGGATTTGTGTCAGGTGAGCAGTTTGTTAACTCCTTGTGTACCAACGGCCTTCTGCTATCAACAGAGATTGTCCCAGGAATTGTAGCAGGGCTACCCCTTCTTCAGCAGTTTGACAGGGAAGGGAAGGAAACAGGATTTTCCTGGGTACCTGTTTTAGCTCTGTGTTGAGGATAGATTCTTTAGCTAGGGTGCTTGAACACAACTCATCTTTGACTGCCTTTTCCCCAGGTGTTTGATCAAGAGCTGGATGCTCTGGAGATTGAGACAGTGCAGAAAGAGACGATCCATCCSAGGAAGTCATACAAGATGAATTCCTCATGTGCAGATATCCTTCTCTTTGCTTCCTATAAGTGGAATGTGTCACGTCCATCATTGCTCGCAGATTCCAAGTGAGTGCTTCCTTTTTCCCTCTCCTTGATCTTGCTGCAGAGCAGAGCTGCTGAGCCTGTCATCCTGAGCCAAAGCCCATATCTCTTGGGCACCTAGGGTTGGTTTTCTCTGGGGACACAGGAGGACACAATCATGCCTGGCAAAGTGCTGGGCTCATTCGAATAGATGGTTGCAGCACCTCCTAGCACTGCCTTCTGCAAAACACGACGATTGTCTTTGCTTCTTTCTCTCCTCCCGTTGACCTTTCCCCTGAGCCGGAGCTCAGGAGCTCTGAAGGGTTTTTCAGGAAACCCCACAAAGCTTTGCTGTCCTAGGGCCAGAATCTGGAGTGAAGCGGACACTATCTGCACCCATGCTGTGTTCAGTTCGACTGAATCCTCACCAGACAATCCCTGGGGGAGGTGACGCTCATGACTACACAGTAGAGGAGTAACTGTGCTGCTTTTTAAACCTGCAGCTGAACCCCGTTGGCTGAGGGTTTCTCTTAACAGCTTCTGCATTCAGCTGCTGTATGAAGAGAGTAGTAGAGTCCCTTTTCAGGATGGTACGCAGATAGTAGCTGGCCTCAGTGTTCAGGCTTGGTGGCAGTTACTGTCTAAGACGTGCAGCAACTGCTGGAGAGTTTTGTGCAAGATGAAATTGCGCTGGCTTGCTTTCTCCTTAGAGATGTGATGGACAGCACCACCACTCAGAAGTACTGGATAGATATCCAGCTGCGCTGGGGAGATTACGATTCCCATGATATCGAGCGCTATGCGAGAGCCAAGTTCCTGGACTACACTACAGACAACATGAGTATCTATCCATCTCCTACTGGTGTGCTCATTGCCATTGATCTGGCCTATAACTTGCACAGGTGAGATCTGCACCTTCTGTATTTTAACTGTAATTGGTAGTTCGTGGCTGTGTCTTAGGGCATCTCCGAACTGGGTTGTATTCTAGGCAGGAGGATGAGGGGAGAAGGCAGAAGCCGGAGGTACGCAGTGAATGGGATGAGGCATCTAGGCAGTCCTTTCAGGTTGCTTGAT
Source organism: Oceanodroma leucorhoa (assembly GCA_030449065.1). NCBI lineage: Eukaryota > Metazoa > Chordata > Aves > Procellariiformes > Oceanodroma > Oceanodroma leucorhoa. Next base: position 3,613,455 of record JASVER010000086.1, read on the forward strand.
GTCAGTAATAATGGTTCAGTTCTCCCAGCTCACTAATCATTTGTTTTCTTAGGAGATTTCTGTCAGACTGTTGTTGGAGCTGAAGGACAGGCCTTGTTTCAAGGCTCCCTACAAGTGAGGACAATTGTTCTTCACTGGAAAACTAGAAGGAATGTCCTAGCAAGCAGGCCTCTGCTCCGGTGTGCTTGTTAGAGAAGCAGCAGCTTTTCTGGGACCGCAGCACGGTGTGCTGTGGCTTCCCACTGAGAGGAGGTGTAGGGAAAAGCCACAGGCGAACAGCTCTCAAGGACATCGCAAGAGAAATCATACAGTAGCATTCAGCAGGCAGAAGGGTGCCTGGCTGCTGCGTGGAAGGACTTGTGCATGGCTGTTGTCTCTTCGTCTCAGAGCTGATGGCAACAACTAGGTCTTCTTTTTGTTTTCTTCTTCAGTGCTTATGGGAACTGGTTCCCTGGGAGCAAACCTCTGATCCAGCAGGCTATGGCCAAAATTATGAAAGCAAATCCTGCGCTGTATGTGTTGAGAGAACGAATCCGCAAGGGGTTGCAGCTGTACTCCTCTGAGCCCACAGAACCATACCTTTCCTCCCAGAACTACGGCGAGCTCTTCTCCAACCAGATCATCTGGTTTGTGGATGACACCAATGTGTACAGAGTGACCATTCACAAGGTGAGGCCAGAGGTGTATCTGCAGGGGGCAAGGACAGGGACTGTAAATGTCCCGTGCTCAGGGTGGTTGTGGAGGCAGGCCTGATGGAAAACTAGGAATCAACATGGACCCAAATTTTTGCAGTGTGCACAGAGCAGCTCTTASATTTCCCATACAGTTCCTGCTCAAAGCACACAGCGAGTCGGCTGTTGTGTAAAGTTGTGGATAGGCTACATTTGTCTCCCTGTACTTTTCACTTTCGCTTGTTTTCTCAGACTTTTGAAGGGAATTTGACCACAAAACCCATCAATGGAGCCATTTTCATCTTCAATCCCAGAACTGGACAGCTCTTCCTGAAGATCATCCATACGTCTGTGTGGGCAGGACAGAAGCGTCTGGGACAGGTAGGGCTTGGCCGCCTGCTGCGCTTTGGGCTGYGAGCTGGGGATGGGCTCTGACCGCTTGGGACACTCGCTTGAGCAGAAGACATCGTGAGGGTCTTCAGCTTCTTGCCTCTAAACAAGTTCAGAGCTCCGATTTCCAGTGTGTAACCTGTGCTCAAGCAAGCGTTAGCATGGGATATAAAAGTAAAAGAAAGCAGGCGTTGATGTTGCAAGGTTTTTGAGGCTCTGATGTCTAAAGAGCTTACATCTKCAAGTAGGGCTTGAGAAACGGTGCTATGCCCACTGTTACAGCAAATCACGTTGCACTTGGCCGTACATCCAGTGCAGTGAGAAGACTCTCAGGCGGCAAAGCCAGGGAGGCGGTGTAGCCGGCTATTTTTGCTGAACCAGTCAGGAGTAACTGAACTCCGGGAATGGGAACTGCCCTCTGTGATCAGTAAGAAGGAAATGCTGGGCCTTGGCACCGATCTGGAACAAGCCATAAATTTCATTTGTATTTTTAGAATTTGGTTTGAGTCTCTGTAATTCCCAAAGGCATGGAGACACTGCTATTAGCAGGGAGACATTTCTCTAACCCTGCTGTCTTTCTGTAGCTGGCCAAGTGGAAGACTGCTGAAGAAGTGGCTGCCTTGATTCGGTCACTTCCTGTGGAGGAGCAGCCTAAGCAGATCATAGTGACTCGGAAGGGCATGTTGGACCCACTTGAGGTAACAATGTAGATACTGCTTTGTGGGGACATTGTAAAATCTTTGGGAGGTTGCAGAACAGTCCTGTGTTCCTGTGAAGGACATGTTCTGCAGTGGTTGTGAGCTAATTCCTCTTTTCGATAAACGCCAGGTGCACTTGCTGGATTTCCCCAATATTGTGATCAAAGGCTCAGAGTTGCAGCTGCCCTTCCAGGCCTGTCTGAAAGTGGAAAAGTTTGGTGATCTCATCCTGAAGGCTACAGAACCCCAGATGGTTCTCTTCAATCTCTATGATGACTGGCTGAAAACCATCTCTTCCTACACGGTAAGCACAGCATGCCTAGTCCRCTTTGCCGCTGATAAATGAGGCAGGAGCCAAGGCTTCAGAGATCCCTCACAATTTGTTGCTTGGGAGCACTTGGGTCTGAGTCTGCCTGGATTTTCCTTCAGGTTGGTTCCACTGGCACTTCCCGTGCAATGTCGGTGTGCCCAAACAGAGGAGTGCTGTACTAGGGCCTTGTATATTTGGTTTCCTTCTTTCTGACTAGCTGCATCTTTGTTTYTTTTCTCCAAGGCATTCTCTCGTCTGATTCTGATTCTCCGGGCACTACATGTGAATAACGATCGAGCCAAAGTTATTCTGAAACCAGACAAGACAACCATAACGGAGCCTCACCACATCTGGCCAACCCTGACAGATGAGGAGTGGATCAAGGTGGAGGTGCAGCTGAAGGATCTCATCCTTGCTGACTATGGCAAGAAGAACAAGTAAGCCACTGTCCAGCGGCAATAATCCTGTCGGCCTTTCCTTCCTGCTCTAAAGACCGTGTGACCAGAGTACTCCTTGTGGRGAGTGGAAGACTTTCAAGGGCCTTTGGCAATGAACTGTCAGCTTTGTAGTGAAACTGATTATTAATTGTTTTCTAGCAAGGCAGATAAAAATATCTGCACCAAACCTTTTCTGTTTTGTGCATCATGTGGTTTGGTCCCCCCTCTTGTCTAAAAAGTTGTGGTTTCATTTTTAATAGTGCCCTGAGTGTATTGTGCTGAGCTTGTGCCTTGGTGAGAAGGGTCCAGAATGTATTTTGAAATGCCTGACTTGGGTGGATTTTCTCTTTCAGTGTGAACGTTGCATCCCTGACACAGTCAGAGATCCGAGACATTATCCTGGGCATGGAGATCTCTGCCCCGTCTCAGCAGAGACAGCAGATTGCAGAAATTGAGAAGCAAACCAAGGAGCAGTCGCAACTGACAGCCACGCAGACCCGCACTGTTAACAAACACGGGGATGAAATCATCACCTCTACAACCAGCAACTACGAAACCCAGACTTTCTCCTCCAAGACCGAGTGGCGAGTCAGGTAGGAAAGCAGGCAGAGCTGTTGTGCAAGGAAGAGGTTGGAGTTCTCGGGAAGGGATCTGTGCACCCTCTAATAATCGTCTTCTCTTCACAGAGCAATTTCTGCTGCCAACCTCCACCTGCGAACAAACCACATTTATGTTTCGTCAGACGATATAAAGGAAACGGGCTATACCTACATTCTTCCCAAGAACGTGTTGAAGAAATTCATCTGCATCTCAGATCTGCGGGCCCAGGTGAGTGTGCAACAAGTCCGTTACAGTTGTACTCCGTGCTGCTGGGGCGCACACCAGTCCTGGGCGGTCAGGAGCTAGTGGCGAAGGGCTGGGAACTTGCTGCTGTCCGTGTGAAGCCCTCTGTGCTCGAGACAGACACTGGCAATACGGCTGAGCACACAAGTTCTAGCCAGGTCCTGTCCTTGTGGCCCAAACTTGGGGGGGAAACAGCACTGAACAAAACTRTGATGTTCTCCTCCAGTGAGAACCTGCTGGCCAAGAGATACTCTCCTCAGGAACTCAGGGGAGGGCCCACCCGCKCTCGCACGGTTACACGTAGGTCTCYTCTGGGCTTCTAAGGCGGGTGTCTCTGTTCCTAGATTGCAGGTTACCTGTATGGGGTGAGCCCTCCCGATAACCCCCAAGTGAAGGAGATCCGGTGCATCGTAATGGTGCCCCAGTGGGGAACACACCAGACCGTGCATCTCCCGGGGCAGCTGCCGCAGCATGAATATCTCAAGGTGAGTTGAGCTTCTGCTCCCGGTGTGAGTGAGAGATCACCGTCTCCAGTAACGGGGACCTGAGGTGGTGGGACAGCTTCTCTTGGTCTGTTGTAGACGTGGGACGTAAAGGGCTCGGCCTGAAGCCAGCCTGATCTGGGATCAGGCGAAAGGGAAGCCTTTGGTCCCTCTGTGCTTTTTGCCRTGCTTGAAGCAGTCTTGTTTTAAACGGCTTTCATTTCTCTCTCAAACACTCTTTTTGTCAGGAAATGGAACCTCTGGGGTGGATTCACACCCAACCCAACGAGTCCCCTCAGCTCTCGCCGCAGGATGTCACCACCCATGCCAAGGTCATGGCTGACAACCCCTCCTGGGATGGGGAGAAGACTATCATCATCACCTGCAGGTGAGGCTTCTGTGTGCCCCCTCTGCTGCGGGCGCCTGCGGGTGCGGTGCTTGGGACCATGGTGAGGTCTCAAACTGAAGATTCGGCAGAAAGGGAGTGTCTGCTCATTTCTGGTTTCCCTCCTCTGCCCCGGATCAGTCTGACTTGCCCCATCTCTCCTTCCTTTCAGTTTTACGCCAGGCTCCTGCACGCTGACGGCCTACAAACTGACCCCGAGCGGCTACGAGTGGGGCAGGCAGAACACGGACAAAGGGAACAACCCCAAGGGCTACCTGCCATCCCATTACGAGAGGGTGCAGATGCTGCTGTCAGATCGCTTCCTCGGCTTCTTCATGGTCCCAGCGCAAGGGTCCTGGAACTACAACTTCATGGGTGAGCTGCCCTGGGAAAGGGAGAGGAGGGRAGGCAACGCGAATAGTTTGGGGAGGAGAAGGAAATAGCTCCTCGGGGAAGCGTCCCTTACCCTTTCTGAAGCTGGACTTTCCTTGGAGCGGCTGCCAGGGATTCCAGCATTGTGGTCTGACCTTYTCCTTGGTCCCAGCACTGGGATGTCAGTTCTCAGGGATTTTTTGGTGGCAAGAGAGCAAACCCTGATAGAGGGGAGGAGTAGACATCTTGTCTTTCTGGACTGTCGTGGCCGGTCAGTTGCCACTGAATCATTAATCCCTGTCAGGCAGAAGAGGTGATAATGGAAAATGGAAGAGGAAAGCTGTGCCTGGTAGGGGGGTAGCAGGAGGTCCTGCTATCATGAACCACAGGCAGCTGCAACCTCAGGAAATGAGGAGGGTGGCAGACAAACACTTGACTGGCAGAAAAGGACCGTGGGGGCATCGCTCTGTAAATCTCTAGGGGGGAGGAACCCAAAGGGTGATGATTTTGTGGGTTTAGAATTCTCTTTTCCTGCATGGTTTGCTTAAAAATTACCTTGTGAGRGTAGAGGGCTTCACTAAGCTCCTGATCAACGGTGGAGGCGGGAGGGGTGCTTTCAGGTGGGTGATGGACTCTCTCTTCCAGGTGTTCGCCACGACCCCAACATGAAGTACGAGCTGCAGCTCGCCAACCCCAAGGAGTTTTACCACGAGGTCCATCGCCCTTCTCACTTCCTCAACTTCGCCCTCCTGCAGGAGGGGGAGGTCTACTCCGCCGACCGGGAGGACCTCTACGCCTAGTCCTGCCCTCGCCCCCACTCTTAGTACTGTTGATATTCAACAGCCTCTGTGTGTGTGTGTGTGTGTGTCCCGCTGCTCCTCGCCCCCTGCTCACCCCCGCGTAGCCCCCTTTGCCCCCCTGTGCCATGTCTCCGGTTCTTGTACCCTATCCGGTTGCTCAATAAATTTTATACGAACGGGGAAGCGCTGCCGGTGAGATCCCGCCTCGGGGGGGGCGGCTCCGGACGGGGCGGGACGGGGCCGGGTCAGGGCGGAGCGTCTGCGGGGGGCCTCGGGCGGCGGCGGCCGATGGCGGAGCCGGGGCGGGGAGCGGAGCCGCTGTGGCGGACGCCGCCGGGCCGCCTGGCCCCGCCGCACATCTACCGCATGGCGGGGGCGCTGGGCGCCGAGCTGCGCCGCCTCTCCGGCCGCTTCGGGCCCGAGGCCGTGGCCGGGCTGGTGCCGCCGGTCGTGCGGCTGCTGGAGCTGCTGGAGGCGCTGGTGGCCCCGGCGGGCGCCGAGGGGGAGGCGTCGGTACCGCCGGCCGGGGGGCAGGACGCGGAGGTGAGCGGGGCGGGGGGGGGTCGTCCGACCCTTGTACCTTCGGGAGTCCCCTGCGCGGTGGCACTGACCCACACTTGTCCTCGCAGGAGTCCCCGGCTGTCCCCATTCCCTGGGGGTGGCTCTGACCCGGCTGTCCCYSTYCCCYSKGGGWSG
>JASVER010000086.1:3619630-3634496 GCA_030449065.1 Oceanodroma leucorhoa
CCCYKGKGRYGGCTCTGACCCGGCTGTCCCCCTTCCCTGGGGGTGGCTCTGACCCGGCTGTCCCTGTCTCCCTTGGGACGGCTCTGACCCGGCTGTCCCCGTCCCCCAGGACCTGGAGCAGAGGCTGTGGGAGGCCGAGCGCCGGGAGCGAGCCCTGCACGGTCGCCTGGCCCGCCTGGAGGAGCAGAACCGGCAGCTCCTGGGGCAGCTTGCGGAGAGCCAGTCCCAGGAAGGTGGGTGTCCCGGCGGGTTTGGGGTCCCCTGATGCTACGGGGTGTCCCTGCGGGGGACGGCAGGCTGGGTGCAGGTCTGAACCTGCTCTCCGTGCTGCCCAGACCTGGAGACCTGTCCTACCGGGGAGCACGAGCGTTACCTTGTTCTGCCAGCCACAGGCACCCCAAACCCCCAGAGCACCCCCCACAAGGCCCCCGGAGGGTGGTGGGGGCAGACACAGGGTGCAGGCTGCTGGCACCAGCACAAGGAWGTGTCAGGCACAGCCTAAAGCTCTCAGCTCCCCTCTTTCCACTGTTCCTGCTCTGCTGTCTACCAGGGACATTAGAGTTTGGCTTTGCAGAAGCGCCGAGGGGCCTCGTACTGTTGTGGGGTCGGGGGAGTCCTTGGGTCTCGGGGGCCACTCACGCCTGTCCGCCCGTGTCTGGGCTCAGATAGCACGGCACGGAAGGAGCGGGAGGTGATGCTGCGGCTGAAGGAGGTGGTGGACAAGCAGAGGGATGAGCTTCGTGCCCAGGCCCACGAGATCGTCTGCAAGAGCCGAGACACGGAGGCGGTGAGCGTGTGGGAGCTCGCGGGTGTGGTGTGTGAAGGGCCCGGGGACCTGCTTTCATGTCACCTTGCCGTGGGGCTGTCGTCACGGCTGGTGAGCCTGCTGGGGCAGATGCCTTTCCCGTGGCTCTGTATGAGCCCATGTCCCTGGGTGGGGGCCTGGAGCTGATACGGTGCCTCACTCTCGGCTGCTCCGGGCCTTCCAGCTTCAGGAGCAACTCCATCGCTTCATGGCCATGAACGAGGACCTGCGTCACAAGGTGGCCGTGGTGCAGGCTCAGCTCAAAAGCGCGCTGGAGAAAAAGTCGGACCTGGAGGCCGTGATGCTGCAAACCCAGAGGGAAATGAGCAGGAGGAGCAGGACCTCTGAGATCCAGCAGCCAAAGCCCAGCCTGGTGAGTCCGAGCCCGTGGCCCCGCTGCTGCAGGGCATCGCTAATGCYGACCCGACCTTCCCGGCCCTGTGCGGGGCTCCTGGCATATTCGATCCCGCCGGCTGCCAGCAGGACACGGCCACTCGAGTGAGCCCCGCTGCTGAAAATTGAACAGTGCCACGTCTGCGATGCCAGTAAAAATTGGTAGGGGTGGAGGCAGGAGTGAGCGAGGCGAGGTGATGGAGGAAAAGCCAGGTGGGACTCAGAGGATGAGGAGGGTTTGCCACATGTGGCGATGGGCGGCGGGTGCTGGCTGAGCTTGGGGAGCCACCGTGGTCCGTGGAGGGCTGCAGCAGCTCCAGACTAGCAAACTCATTCCTGARACTTTCCCATCTCTGCCTGCACGTGGCACCCAGCCTTTGGGTGGGGGCTTCGGSGTCTCCGCTTGCCTGCTGATGCTGTGTCCCCGCAGGAGGGAGCGCCGTCGCCCGCGCAGGAGCCGCAGCACCAGGACGCGGACGCGGGCCGGAGCCCTGCTCACTGCTGCTTCTCCAAGGAAGAGCTGCAGCAGATCCTGCAAGAGCGGAACGAGCTCAAGACCAACCTGTTCTTGGTGCAGGAGGAGCTGGCCTATTACCAGCGGTGAGTCCTGCTGCGGTGGCGTGGGGCAGCAAGCTGGGTCCCTCTTGTCCCTGCAGCCACCCATGGCCCCTCAGAGGCTGCTCCTGGCACAGTCAGGGCGGATTTCTTTGCCGGGCGCTCGCTTAACCGGCTGGCTGCTTTTTGCCAGGGAGCTGCTGAACGAAGAGAGAGTGCCCAGCTTTTTCTTGGATGCGATGAAGTCGACTATCAAAARACAGAGAAAAAAAATCAGAGCCAAAATGCTGGGAACGGCGGAGGAGTCGGCGAGCAGGTGAGTCCTGCTCACCGGGAGGGAGGACGGGGAGCCTCCCGTGCAGGGTGGATGCCGGCTGGCAGGCTCCAGTGTTTTCGTGTGGTGTGACGCCCTGGAAGGGAACTCCCCCAGGCCAAGAGCTGCCTCCTCCCTGCCTCTTTCCAGAGATCAAAGGTTTCTTGTCTGCAGTGGATGTCTTGCTCTRGCTTAGCCCTGGGAGCACCGCAGGGGCTGGGCTCTTCTCTGCTGCCACTYGCGTGTCCCTGTCACCGGTCACACATGGCCTGGCCAAATGCCACTCGTCCCTGCGTGGGTGTGGCGAAAGGGAGGCGAGGTGGTGGCACGGGGACCACCGGCCGAGGCAGGCTGGTGTCTGCGCTGTACGGTTGGAGGCTGTCCAGCAGAGAGCCTTTGAAGATGACAGTAGAGATGTTCCCTGGAGGCTCTGCAAGACGTTCGTGGGCAGCGTTGGCTCCAACAGACTTCTCACGATGGGGAGGGGAGGACCCTGCCGGGCACCAGCCCTGGTTCTGCGTGTCTGCCGGCGGCGGGGGGGCGAAGCCTGCACTAAAACTGCTGTATTGCATGGAGGGAACTGGATCTCACTGGCTTTTAGGGGCTTTAATAAAGGTCTGAAGGGGGCTGAGCTCTTCTGTGCTAGTGAAACCGGCTGCTTGCTTGCGTCGGGGTCTCTGCTGGCAGCGGGGAGGCTGGGGGTGTTGGGTCCTGCCTGCTCCCCTCCCTGCTGGGCGAGGAAAGCCGCTGCCGCGTGAATGCTGCCCTGCAGTCATCTCTCGTGTGTCACCCTGCTCCCCTGCGAGGCCTGACTGCCACCCCCCTCGGCCCCTGGAGAAGCGTGTGGGTGAGGTGCCTGAAGACTTTACTGCTGTGGCAACCGGGGACACACCGTCCCCTGACCAAGGACCGGGGGTTTGAAGCCGGTGTCTGAAGAGCCTTTTGGCTTGAGATCACCGAGCCGGAGCTGGGCTTGCCACGAAACGCAGCTGTGGCTGGGCTGAGCATTGCTACAGCTGGCTGTGGCTTTGTGGCAGGTCACAGCCCGACGGGGGTTCRCGGGGACAGCAGCTCCGGTCCGTGTGTCCCTGGCTCTGCGGCTGCCTCCGCACGTGCGGCTCTGCGGGGACGCTGCTCGGCTTGGGAGGGAGCCCCGGGGTGGCTCTGGCATTCGCTCGTGATGAGCCTGTGACTCAGCACAGGTTTTTTCCCCCACTCCTTTGTGCTGCAGCGATGAAGACGAGGGCTCCTGGCTCCCAGCTCGCGGCACAGACTGCGTGGATGCTCAACCTCCCGAATCCAAAATTAGGAGCTTGTAAGTTCGCTCCCATGCTCCGGTGCTGCTGGGGGTGGGTGGCTCTGCCGGCGGAGAGGTTTGGGGCTCGGCTGCGGACCTGGCGCCTGCTGAGCTGGGTGCCTGCCCTGCAGGGTACGACGGGGACGGAGCCGGGCTGCCCGGCGTGGGGCTGGCAGGGATGCTGCCGCAGGGGGGGTCGCTTCGTTCAGGGGGGATCTGCCTTGCAGGCAGGCAAGGGCAGGCATGGCTGCCGGCCTCAGGGGTGATGCACGCTCCCAGGGGCTCGCAGCCGGGCTCTGTCCCGCTGCTGCCACCAAACGCAGAGGGAGGTTGGGATCTGGCTGCTTCCCTGGGAAGGCTCTTCTCCCCCATGGCCGTTATCTGCTCTCCTCCCCCATGGTCGTTATCTGCTCTCTCTGCAGTTTTGGGCTGTGGTATCAGGACAGCAGCAAAGACCCCCCCGCATCCAGCTGCTCTGGAGCCTGGGAAATCATCGACTCGCTGGACACGCAGCTGGAGCTGGAGGGAAAGAGCGAGCCGGCGGCCGGCTCCCCCCACAGAGCCACGCCACCCCTCTGACCCCAGCGGAACGGGAGCCGGATCTGGCCTCGCAGCAGCGCTTCCCAGCTCCTCTTCTCCTGGTGTTTTCGAGAGCAGCACGGCAGCCCTGGCCGCTTCCCCATGCCCTGGTGACGGCGAAGCTGCAGCGTGGGCAGCCTTCCCGCAACCCCACCGGGATGCTCGGCCATGGGGTGCCAGCCTGGCACGGGACGGCTCAGCACCTCTGGGCATCTCTACCCGTCGGCCACCCTTTCGTTGTGCCCATGGCTTAACTGCGGGGGTCCTGCACAGCTGTGCCCCCGCTCCCCATTTCTCCGTGGTGCTCGGCGCGGCGGGGGTCTGCACCCGCTTCCCGCTGCCGCACCCCAAAGGGCTCTTCTCGTCCCATGGTGGCTCTTTCCACCAAGCACCTCTGCTCACAGCCCAGGATCCTGGCACCAGATCCTGCCCTGTGGGGGTATTTTGCTTCACCCCTTTCCACTCATACCTCCCCCCCCGATCCCTGCAATGTGAAGTTCAAAATGGGGGTGCCCGGGCCGGCGGGCCGGGGGCTGCCCCAGGGTCACCGCGCGGCTGGGAGGGGCTGAGCACGCTGCACTGGGTGTCCGGGTGCTCCCGCGTCTGGGAGCCGTCAGGATCAGGACCGCGAGAGCCACTCCTGCACTCTTGAGGCGTGGGGTGAATTGGTTTTGTACTGGGACCTCTTCCTGCTACTGCTGGGAACTGGAAGACTGGAACAATCCTCGCGTTCACGGGGGCGAGTCGGTCCCCTCGGGTCAGGTACCTTCTAGCTCTACAACTGGAGTCGGAAATAAATGTCTCTTGTTTCTCCTCCGAGGTAGCCGCTGCGGCCTCTGCTCTGTCCTTGCTCGGGAAGGGCTGGGTGATGCTGCCGGGCTTCGGCCGCAGTTCTCCAGTGTACCCCTTGCTTTTTGGGTGCCAACGCGAAGGGCCGTGGCTGGCTGTGCTGTGCCAGACCCCGGAGCCCCTTTTGGGGTTCAGCTACGATGGGGAGCGGAGCTACAGGGGCTGCAGTGCTGGGCACAGAGGAGTTAAGTCCCGCGTGGTAGGGGGAAGCAGCTCGCTTCCAGCCCAGGCCCCCCCCCCAGGCCGAGCCGGCCTTGGGTAGGAAAAAGGTGTTTCCTGTGCATCTGCTGACACAAAGCTCCTGGGGAGAYGGCGAGGTGGGATGGCGGCCAGCAGCGGTTCAAAGGCCAGCCTGGGGCACGCTGTGTCCCCGGGGGGGGGAGACGTGGGGACCCCACTTCTYAGCCTCTGCCAGGGGTCAGCAGCACTGTGGGGCAGATCACGGGGGTCGGGACGGGGGGGGGCAGCGGATGCCTCATGTGGGTTGGGGGGATGTTGGCTAAAACAGCTTTGGGGGTGACGGAGATGGCACAGGGGGAGCGGGACGACCGCGGGTGAGATGTTTGGGCGGGTGCCAACCCCTGCGTGGTCGTGCCCAGCCTCTGACCAYCCGATTCTGCTACCGGGGTGGCAGCGAGGGCCAAAAATAGCCCGTGCGGCGGCATTCCCTGCCTCCCCCCTGACGCCTGGGTCGGGGCGCCTCCTCCCGCGTTTCCTCAGGAAGAAACCCAAGGCTGGCGGGAGGAAGAGGCCGCACCACGGGAGGGACGGACGGGACAGACRGACGCTGGTGCGGGGCTGGGGAGCTGCCGGGACTTGGGCCCTCGTGCCCCCGCCGGGATGGGGAGCACCCGGCCCATCCTCTGCCTCCAGCTGTGGCTGTGGGTGCAGAGCTCTGCCCAGGAGCTCGACCCCGATGGCAGGAACGTCTGCAGGTAGGTGCCACAGGGGTCCCTGCTCGTCCCCATCCATCTCCTGGGGCCTCTCAGTAGCCCCAGGGCGTCATCATCCGTCTGTCCTTCCACGGACAGAGATCCGCAGCCTGGCRTCGCATGGGTGCCGAGATTGGGGTGATGCTGGGGAGCGTGGTCGGGGCACGCACAGGCATTTGGGGCACCCGGACCCCTTCTCTAGGGGTTATTTCCCATGCAACAGGGCGGTGCGGGAGCGTTGGCAAAACTTTCATCGTGCMCCAGGTGGGAACCACAGGGGCAGCAAACCCCAAAGGGCTTTTGGAGCTGCCGTCCCCTCCGCTTTGCTGCTACTTTGYCTCTCCTGTTGGCCTTGGCATCAATGGCAGCGCCTTTGGTTGCCTTTGCTTCAGTGCCTTTTTTCTGAGTTGCTGGCAAAGCTTTGAGCTGCTCCCAGAGCATCGGGGACCCGGCACGGGCTCCGTAGCGGCAGTCCCAGCAGAGCTGGGCAGGTCTGTCCCACCGCCCAGCCCCGCCGCCCGCTCCGGCTGCAGCCTCTTAAATTTCCTTCTATTTTGCTGGTTTCCTTCCGGAGCGATGCCCCCAGGGCCGCGCCGCTTCCCCACCCACCGGGCCCAGCCGGGGCGAGCACCTGCGTTCCCTTCRCCTTAGCCGAAGCTGCGAAGCCGCGTGCGGACCCGTGCCGGCCCCGGCACCCCCTGCCCCGGCTGACGGCCCCYGGGTCTCTCCCGCAGGCTCCCCGCCGGCCCGGCGTGCTGCCCCGGCTGGAAGCAGGAAGGGCGGGAGTGCACGGCCGGTGAGTGATGGATGGCCACGAAGCCCGAAGCTCGGTCCCCCGCGCTCGGCTGGGTGGCTCCTCCGCGGYGCTGGGTGTCGGGGGGAAGCCCTACAGCTCTCCCCGAGTGGCGGTGGTGGGGTGCTGCGCCGTGAGGACCCCCAAATCCTCACTGAGCGAGCTGCTAACGGTGCTGCGGCTGAGCCAGAGGGATGGAGGGGGAAGCGGGATGGCGGTTTCCCCAGAAAGGCTGCCTCGGTGGCGGGTGGTTCGGCGGAGGGGTGGGAGCCCGGGGGGACCATCGTGCGCTGACGTGCCTGCCCGGCCACCAACAGCCCTGTGCGAGGGGGAGGACGCCTGCGGGGTGGATGAGGTGTGCGTGAGACCTGGGGTTTGCCTCTGCAAACCCGGCTTCTTCGGAGCAGACTGCAGTTCCCGTGAGTATTCCCCCAGGGCTCAGCCCTCGCCATCCGCTTTAGCCAGCCTGGATGCTCGGGGCGGGGGGGGGCTGCTGGGCTTCCCCGTTACCCCTCATCCTCGCCGTCTCCTTCCCTTCGCAGGCTGCCCCGAGCAGTACTGGGGCCCTGACTGCAAGCGGAGCTGCCCGTGTCACCCCAATGGGCTCTGCGACCCGGTGAGCGGGCGCTGCACCTGCGACCCCAATTATTGGGGGGGGCTCTGCCAGTTCCCTTGCCAGTGTGGCCCCCACGGCCGCTGCGACCCCCTCACCGGCGCCTGCCGCTGCGAGCCGGGCTGGTGGGCACCCACCTGCAAGAAGCAATGTCAGTGCAACTCCGCCAGCTCCCACTGCGACCCGCTCACCGGCCACTGCCGCTGCCTGCCCGGCTGGTGGGGCAGGAGGTGCAGCTTCAAATGCTCCTGCAACCTCTCGCCCTGCGCCCAGGAGACGGGCAAGTGCGAATGCAAGGCTGGGTTTTGGGGGCCGGCGTGCCAGCGGCGCTGCGACTGCTTGCACGGCTCCTGCAGCCCCCTCAGCGGGCATTGCAGCTGCAACCCCGGCTACCAGGGCAGGAGCTGCCGGGACCCCTGTCCGGCAGGGAAATACGGGTCCCAGTGTGTGCACAGGTGAGTTGAGGGCAGCAGGGGGGGGTCCTGCGGGTACCCAGGGGCCACAGTGAGACCTTGGGGGGAAGTYATCACAGTCATGTCTGTCCCTTTGGCTGGGCAGGGAGACCCATCCCAGGGGGGTTGAGCATCCCTGGCTGGATGCAGCATCAGTGTTGTCCCAAAAGAAACATCTGCTGATGCCAGCAGAAAGCGCTGGTGTCACCCCAAAATCTGGTCATCCTCGGTACCGCTCCCCAGGGCAATAAAGCAGCATCTCTCCCTGCTTCCCTCCTGCCCTGTTCCTACTACAGTGCGTTAAGTGTTACAGAGTATTTCCCCGTGATCCGAACTGGTGCTGGATGCTGGTGTGGGGTGAAACCTGCGTTTCAGGGGGGCCGGGGGTGGGTGTCCTCACCTCCCCTCTGCCCGTGTAGCTGCGGGAGCTGCAAGCGCAGCCAGCCCTGCTCGCCCGTGGATGGCTTCTGCCTGGCCTGCCAGCCCGGCTGGAACGGGACCCTCTGCAAGGAGCCCTGCGCGCCCGGCTTCCACGGCGAGGACTGCCTCCAGCCATGTCCCCGCTGCCGGCACGGGGAGGTCTGTGACCCAGAGACCGGGTCCTGCCCGCACTGCGAGCCCGGCTGGACGGGACCCAGGTACGCTCAGGATCAGGCCACGGGTACTTTCGGGGGGTCCCCGCTCCGGGGCGCAGCSGGCTGATGCTTCGCTCTTTGTCTTGGCAGCTGCAACAGCTCCTGCCCCGCGGGCACCTTCGGCGATGGGTGCCAGCTCCTCTGCCCCGAGTGCGTTGCGGGGAGCTGCGACCCCGTGTCAGGAGCTTGCATCTGCCAGGCGGGCTATTGGGGAGCCAGGTAATGCGGGGAGYGGGGCAGGGCCGGGGGCCCGCTCTCCCCGGGGGCATTTCSCCTCCTTTCCTCTCTCTTTCAGCTGCAACGACACCTGCCCGGAGGGGTATTTTGGCGTGAAYTGTTCCTTGCCCTGCCAGTGCTCCCGGGGGACCTGCCACCCCGTGAGGGGTGACTGCGTGTTGAGTAAGAACAACCTCAAATGTACTCCTCGGCAGCGGTCAAGGGACCGTAGCATCCTTGCTGGGGACGGAGGTGCTGGGAGGTGGCAACGCAGCCTCCTGGCCCCACCATGAGTTGCCAGCTCCTGYGCTCTCCATACGGGGCAGCTCTAGGGGCTCGGCAGCCACAGGACACACCGACTCAACCCGTCTCCTCCATACAGGTTTTAGGGACCACGGGGCCCTGGCAGCCGCCATCCTCGTCCCTCTCCTGCTGCTGCTGCTCTGCGTCGCCTGCTGTTGCTGTGGAGCCGGCCCAGCGGATGCTAGAGACAGGTATTTGTCGTATTTTGCAACCTTCGATGCAAAACCCCGTCTCCCGCACCCCTTCACGCCCACCTCCCCTGTGCAGGGCGGCCGTGCCGGACGATGACGTGGTGGCCCGGATGAAGCACCACGTGCGGGGGGTGCTGGCGAACCTCAGCGCTCTGATGCCTTGCTTTTCCCTGGGTGGCTATAAACTTCCCAAAGTCACAGGTAAAAAAAAAAGCAGAGCTGCCRACCGCCCTTCCAGGCTGCCACCCCCACCCCGTGCTCTTTGCATCGTCCCCATTTCGGGGGAAGCCTGCACTCCCCCTCGCCCCACTGCACGGCTCGGGGCAGGCGTTGCTCTCCCACCCCAGTGCCAAGCACCCCGGGGTGCCCGAGTTCAGTTGGGTGTCTTCTCCTCCCCAGTTTCCCACCACGACACAGAAATCCCCTTCAACCCCAGCTTCATCGAGCCGCCGTCGGCCGCGTGGGTTTCAGACAGCTCCTTCTCCTCCTTCGACACCGACAACGAGGGACCCGAGTACTCCGTCCCTCCCAGAGAAGGTGACATCCGCAGCTGCTCCTCCTCTCCCCGGCCACCCGCAGCCCTTCTGGGCTGCCCAGGGTCAATCCTGCCCTGTTTTTTAACCTTGGGCATCCCAGGGATGGGTGCTGGGCACAGGCAGGAATTATTTTCATACCCTTGTTTTCCCGGCTGCAAGGACACACCGGGGCCGTGCTTGGCCTCGTGTGATGGGACGTGCTCGGTGTGGGCAACCCCTTTTCACAACCTCCTCCCAGGGAAACGCTGCCAGGGACAATCCTATTGCATCAGCCCCTGTCCCARTGTCCCCAGGTGTGTCCCTGGGCAGGGGGGGTAGCTCCGGCAGCCCTAACCCTCACCCCTTTCTCCCGCAGGCGTCTCGTTTGTGGGGGGGGCCGAGCTGCAGGATGGGGTGTCCCCCCTCAGYGAGGCACTCCCGGACCCGTCCGCCTTTGACTCCGAGGATGTCTCGCAGCCCTTCGCCATCCCCCGCACCTCCAGCATCGCCAAGGCCAAGCGGCCCTCTGTGTCCTTTGCCGAGGGGACGAAATTTGGGGCAGCGGAGACCCCCAGCCCCGGGCGGAAGCCCAAGAGCCCGTGGGGCCCATCCAAGCTGTCCCCACCGCCGGGGGATGCGGCAGCTGAGCCCCCCACCGAACGACCAGCCAGCGATTGCTACGAGAGCCCCGAGCCCCTTGGCAAGGGGGAGGAAAGCCACCGGCCATCGCCCCGGGCCACCCCGGGGGGACGCCGGCGGGTGGTCTCCGGCACCAGGCACGTGGCCCAGAGAGTGGAAGCGCTTGAAGCGGCTGCAAAATCCGGCAGCTGGGAGGCAAAGGGGAAGGAGCCCAACGTCACCACCATCTACATGATGGTGGGAACGGCTGGGCAGGACCCCACGGCGGAGCGGGGTGGYGAGGGACCGGTCCAGGCGGTGCTCAAGCGGCTGGGCAGCTTGCAGAGGGGCAAGTGGGCTGCAAAGGAGGAGCCCAAGGTGAGGAGGAGCGTTGAGGCCATCCAGAAACCGCCCCGCCGGGCCCTGGCGCAGTGCAGAGACTCGGTGAATAGCTGCAAGCAGAGGGAGAGCGAACCGGGGGCTCCCGCCGAGCCATCCCCCGGCAAGCACCAGCATCTCCCTGGGAAGAGACAGTCCTTCCTTCTYGCATTTTGCTCGCCGAAAAGCACCGGGGCTCAGGATGGGGCCAGCAACGCTGTAGGTTCCACGGAGAGGGGCAAAAGCCCTGAGTCAGTCCTCAGCCTCGAAACGAAGGGACAGGCTGCTGCGGAGGAAGAGCCGAGATACGAGAACGTGATCAGCGGCAGTGCCAATTCGCCCCCCGGCCCCGCCAAGGAGCCGCCGGCCGCCCCTGCGGCCACCTGAGCCACCACCCGCCTGGGCTGGGGCAGCGGGAGCCCAGGAGGCCCCCCCGACCCCAGCGTGGGGGGAGCCGAGGTCCCCCTCTGAGCTGTGAACTGGAGAAGCATGGAGCCTTCCCACTGATCCCCTTTCCTCCGYGCCGCGTTGCTGGTGCGGACCCTCGCTGGCCGGCGCAGCCGGCGGGATGGGCGATGCTGAGAGCCGCAGCCGGGGCAGCCCCATGGGGTTGCCGGTGCTTCAGGGCTGTTTTCTGCTCCCCCCTGCCCTATGTGCCCCATTTTGTGTCTGCTGCAGCCCGGAGGGACAGCGATGCTCTGGATGCAGTGGTGGCACCTTCTAGTCCCTGTCGGCATCAGGCTTGGGGACATATATCCTCATAAATGGAAGTGGGGCTGCTGGGGGCTCAGCTGGGAAACACATGGGCAAAAACCAGTTTCACCCCATCGGTTTTCACCTTTCCCTGTCCCAGCTCTGGTAATGCTGCTTGGAGACTCTTGCTGTAAAGGTGCTTCTCGCTGGAGGGGATTATTTTGTGGAGCTGGGCTGGGGAGAGATGATGGGCTGTCACAAGCAGCTTCAGCGAAAATTAATTTTAGCTGCTTATCTCCAAGGGTATCTGGGTCTGCAGCGGTTTATCTGTGTGGCTCTGGCTTTCATGGCAGGCTCTGGCTGCCTTCGTTTCTATGTACATGCGTGGCACATGAAAAGGCTCGTGGCACAGCATGGGGTTTATCGACGGCCTTTTAAACTCCACGTGATACCAAGCTGCAATTGTGCAAGAGCAAAGGTGGCAGCTGGGCCGTGACCATCARCCTGTGTGGCCCTGATAAGGACGAAAGCTGCACGGAAAACGGCATTTCCACAGGTGCCCTGAGCTCCTGCCATCTCCCACGCCTCGCTCCTGCTGCAGCAACGTGTCACCACGCGATGAAGGAGCTGCAGCATCTCCAGCGCAGCCAGAGGACCTCAGGCAGCGTGGGCGAGACGGGCACGAGGGCTCTGCCACCCGTGCAAGGCGGTCGAGATGCCAAAGAGGATTTGCAGCGTGAACTGGTTTTAGATGTATCCGAGTGGTAGAAGTTTCTTGTATATTTTTCTGTTATTTCGCATGGCATGAAAGCCCCTGACTGAAAATTAAATGTTACCAAAGCCCTTCAGGATTTGGGTTTCCCAGCCGCCCTCCGAATCAAAAACGTGGTCAGAAATATTCTCCAAGGTGTGGAAACTGTCGGCTGCCTTAGGCTTTCAGKTTTTTTTTTTTAATTTTCTGGTTATGTTGAATTCTGAACTCTCACTTACAGAGCTGAGCCCAGAGCAGTGCCGGAGACCGGAGGGCAGAGGGAATGAGAGTGGGCTGTGAGCATCTGGAGTACCTACGCTGCAGGCTGTATTTCACGCGTCACGTGTGGAGCTCCATGTGAACCTTTCTGGCCTGGCACTGCTGAGTTGGGGTTTGGGGCGTTTCAGAAAACAGAGTGGGTTTTGCTTTTTCCCTTTGGCTTTTCGTAGGTGCTTCTCTGCAGCGCAAGGCACCGAATCCTCACAGTCCCACATGGGTGAGGCTTCTAGTTTTGCAGAGAGCATGCAGCACTCCTTCCTTCACTGGTATCACCCCCCTGCCGTGATTATAACACCAAATATTMTGGTATACAAATAAAAATGCTCATCCTTGAGCAGCAGCCTGGCCAGACCTCTGTTCTGCACAGGCTAGTTGTTGTTTTGACGCTATTTTATTACAGTGGCAGGGACAGTCCCACATTTTATTTATAAGCAGCCATTTTTTCCTAATTGGTTGGGTATTTTCAGCCTGTGAGCTGAGCAGCGTTGTGCCAGAAGTGAACGTCACGTGAGCCGGTTTGCCCTGGGTCCAGCATGTAAATAGCTGACAACAACCCAACAGCCTTCCCCGACGTTGAAACAAGCACCCAGCTTTGAGAAAACGCTGCTGCTGCTGCGAGAACCTTTCACGTTCAGGGGCTGAGCTGTGAGGCAGGATGTTTCCCCTGCTTGAAGATGAAGCATCTTGACCCGGACTGGGCGGTGCAAGGAAAACAAGCGGTGGATTTTCGGCGCGTGGCTGCCCATGCACACGCCTGCAGCGTGGTTGCGCTGGTGTCTTCTTGTTAGGGGTGCTTCGGTCCGGCTTTGCCGTGGTTTTAATTCGGGATGTGGGAGGTCTGCGAGCCAGMGCTGGCGGGTGAGGGAGGGGTTAATGTCTTCCCGTGCTAGATCTCTGACTTTCCAAATCCCGCTGCAGTGGTTTGAAGCCAGCCGGTGGGAATGTGCAGGTCCCGTCGGTAAGCAAAGAGGCATCCGTGCTCTCTGCTGGGGCAGCTCTTGGCCTCCTGGAAGTAGGAACAGAGGCTCGAGCCATCCCSCACGGCCACGGGGGTCTGTCCCCTGTCACCACAGCTTTGTCACCTCCTTTCCCAAACCGTCCGAGCTCTGCCTTTGAAGAGGACCATGTTTTTTACCCCAGTGGCTCCGTCCGAGCCTGCTGAGGACCTCCCTGCGCAGCCGGGCAGGAGCTGTCACCTCCCTTCCAGCCTAAACTCATTCCTGGCCAGTTTCTATAAATGTGTCTTTGTGCCAAGTGCTCTTCTTCAGCTTCACTTTATTTTTTTTCTCTCCATGATGTTTACTCAGTCCCCGGGTGTATTTATAGATGGCAGCAGATCACCTGATGGCTTCTTTTCTCCTTCTAGGATAGGAAAACCGAGCTGCCCCACGCTCTCGCTGTAGCAAAGGGTTCCCGTGTCCCTGAACAGCCTCCCAGCCCTCCCGTGCTCCTTCCCGTCACAGTTCATGTTTCTTGGACACAGCGACCAGGTCTGGGTGCTGAGGTCTCCCGGGGCCTCGTGCCGTCTCAGCCTTCCTCCACCTCTGCTAAAAACACGGCACCGATCCAGGCTGCCTTGTTTTCTTTGGGCATTTTTTTTGTTTGTCTGCTTTGGCTTAAATCCACTTTCCAGCTGTTGCAACGCTTGACCCTTATCCCACAGCTGAGGCCGAGGAGTTTCCTCTTCCCACCCGCCGCAGCCTTACCCCATTCTCAGGTATGCAGCGGCGGGTCCATGTCCGTCTGTCCGTCGAGCGACTCAGAGATGTTTACCTGCCACAAGCGCTGTTTTCATCTCCTTCGACCGAGAAAAAAAATCCCTTATAATGATTTCCGGGGATATACAGCCACCTCCTCTGGCCCAGGGCCTCGCTGATGAGTGATGGGTTTATGGCAGGACTAGAAATCCAGCGCAGGAACACTCTGAAAAATAATTTAACATAAAAAGAGGGCAGAGCTCTGGCGAGCTCGGATGCAAAGCCGCTCCGGCAGCTCACGGTGATTTTACTTTTATTGCACGGAACAGCCACTGCGCTCGTGGGCCGGGGCGGCTCGAGGGCTCGTTGCCGCCTGTCCGGCCGTGCCGTGCCGGTGGTCAGCTCAAGCCTGCTCCCAAAACGGCCTTTTAACGGGGGGACGGCTTCTCCGCTCCCTCCTCGGGCCGGGGGGCGAGGCGGGTGGGCTTCGCAGGACGGACCCGGTGCCCGCAACCACGGCGGGTGCCGTTACCGAAACGGCTCCGTGCTCTCGGCCGGGGCTGTACGAGCAAGAGCCGTTCGGCGGTGCGGCTCTCCCGCTTGCCGCCCGGGGCCGGCGGAGACCGGCAGCAGCCGGCCCCAAACCCCGCGGGGAACTTCCCGCTGTCCCTGCGGGACCGCGCCGTGCCGGGAGCTGGAGCGGGCGGCCCGGCGGGGCCTCACCCCGCTSCGCGCCCGGCATCACCTCCCGCCGCACGGGCTCCCGTCTTTTCTTCCCTTTTTCCCTGGGAGGCGGCGGGTCCCACCACCGCTCGGGTGCCGCGTCCCCGGCGGCGCGGGCCGGGGGTGCTTGTGGGTGACTCACGGTCCCCGCGGGGGGTTTCCCCCCCTCCCGCTCTGCCCCGTGCTCAGCCCCGGAGCGCCTCCGCGGAAACAACGGTTGTTGCGTCCGGGTGCGTGTGGCCGTCCCGGCCGGGAGAACCCCGGTGCAGCCCGGTACGTAACTACG